>JASANB010001316.1:190000-332193 GCA_030248155.1 Sabatieria punctata
CTGCTGAGCTGTAGTTACTAAGGCAATTGCGAGCAGAACCAATTTCGCAAACATTGTGAGTTGCATAGGAGCTGAGAAGGAATCAGTTAACGGAAATTAATATGAATTGGGAAAACAGTCCTATTCTATTTGCCTTCAAACGCCGATCTAATATGCGTCAAGGACTTGTGAGAGTGTGGCGTCAATTTTGTTTACTTTCCTGTAAAACCAGTTTACATTTGCGTCAATGAATTAAATTTTAAACGTTTACTGTCTTCCTATTACTGACTGGGACTAATCGTGCAAAATTGCCTGTAAAAGAAACTGGAATATGTTATGTACTTGGGAAAAGATGGGAGGAAACGAAAAAAAATTACCCTTTAAACTGTATAGCATTTTCGAAACCGTATGAAACCGTACAGTATGCTGTAATCAGCGAGAAACACGTATTTACAGGGCGTGCCGCCAAAAACAACTCAGCAGAAAAGATTCCCATCCGAAATGCATGAATGCCGAACATTTATTTCAGAATGGCTTGCCACGACATGTTTCTTAATTAAACCTCAGAGGTCCACAACTTGCGACTGAATGGTCATAGTGCAAAAATATGATGATTTTCTGAATCAGCGGAAAAACTGCACCAGATAGATACCGTATAGTGCTGTTTATAGTACCCCCCTATTTATAGTACCCGGGGTACTATAAACAGCACTTAGTGCCATTTATAGTACCCGGGGTACTATAAATGGAGACAGATTTTTATTCTGAAATGAGCTATTGTAAATACAAAACGTGAGAAAAATACAGTACTTTTGGTGGTAAACCTTGTTTGTATGAAGAAAAACAGTAGATAATGCAATTATAGAGGTTCTGATGTATGTACATAACCTATTTTTTAATAAAATCGGTAACTTGGGCAAAGAATTTCACATACTATTGTTAGTTTCTTATAGAGCAGATTTCGTAGGTGCCATATATAGTACCCGGGTACTATAAATGGATTCAATTTTATTTCGCAAAACCCTAAGTGCCATATATAGTACCCGGGCACTATAAACAGCACTATACGGTACCACGTTATGCCCACATTTGAAAGATAACTTATTGTCTGAGTACCAGGGCATAAAAACAACATATGTAGCTCGGGAGCAGTAAGATTGAAAAACAGATGTCATTTTCGTAATCAACGGCAAAAACTGCATTAGGTGATATAAATTTGATGGCTGTTCACGCTACATGCGACTGTTACATATTTAACAGGTGCAGCAAATAACAAATTCAGATAAAATTAAATTTCCGAATTTTGGCGCCAAGTAAATTAATAGCGAGTTAATTTCGTTTGAGTGCTGAGCAAGCAATTAACAGTTATTTACGTAATTTCAAAACAAATTTACTTGGAAACATTAGAACCTAGCAGACTATCTTAATGAGAAGTTCATCAAATCTGTCAAGAATTTATTTGTCTTTCATTCAAAAAAAGATTCATTCAATTGCGCAAAACAATTTAACCCAGTTAAAATCGCAAAAAAATGTCTTAATTCTGCCCTAGGAAATATCCCTTTGGGGATGAGCATGCTACAATTGGAATAGTTTCACTGCGGTACGGTCATTCGAGATTTTGGAAATGAACAAGAGCTATTTTTATTATTCCATTGCACTTCATAATAAAACAGATTCCTACAGCTACTGTTCATTGTCAAAATATAAACCGCTGTTGTTCTTGTCAAAATAAAAACGGCTGTTTGTTCATTGTCAAAATCACTGTTTTGATATCTGTGGGCAAATATCTCCGGACCTTAGCAGAGTATCTTAATGAAAATTTCACCATTCTGTCAAGAATTTATTTGTCTTTCATTCAAAAAAGGATTCGTTCAAATCGGTTGAGATTTACAGTTGCTACAAAAAATCTGCTATGTTGTTTTTGATCCCTCTTGTTCATAGTCAAAATCACTGTTTTGATTATGAGGGCAAATATCTCGGGAACTAAGCAGAGTATCTTAATAACATTTTCAACAATATTTCGAGAATTTATCAATCTTCTATTTAAAAAGGAGTCATTTAAATTGGTTTTATTTTCAGTTGGAAAAGTAAGAAACTATATTATAACTATAGTATTTTGTCTATGCATACATACACTGTAGTATCACTTGATTGATGTATATTGTCAGTATATTATTGATCGATTAGCGCAACTTAAAAACGAACGATTTCTGTTAATGTAGTTGCAGTCAACATTGCTTGTCCAGTACTGTTATTTTAATATATTAATATTAAAATAAAACTATTATTAATAGTGCCATTTTAATAGTATTAAATTTATATTAATATTAAAATAGAGGGCCTACTATTATATTAAATTAAATTAAAAATACAAGGAGGGGCTGAATATTAAAATTTATTTTTAATAGTATTTTAATAGCATTTTAATAGTTTGACCTTGTTTGACAATGAAGGAGTTACCTACAATACGAGAAACCAGAATTTAAATCAGAATTTTACCTCAGAAAATGATAAATATTGAGGGTGTCTGACAGCCCTCTGAATCTCGAACCTTGGAAACAGTGGAACTTTTCTCATTAATAGGCATGGATGACAAAAGGACCTGAATCTACTCAATATAAACCTACTGTATGTAACAGCCCTTCCTTTCAAAATGACTCTTCAACCACGCATCAATATTTTCTTTCAAATTTTACATGCCTAGCTTCTGTTTGCATGCAATTTCGAATTAACAGGTCATCCACCAAAGGGGAGGGGTTGGGGAGTGGCTGGGGTCTGAGCACAATTTTGGGAGGGTGTTCGGTTGGGCACTAAAAAAACACTCAAAAATCGCAATTTTTCGGCTAAAATTGTCAAAAATCGCTAATTTCGGTTGACATACTATTTAGTATCAGTGATTTGGTTTACTATGAGTGCTGTTTCACAGGCGATTTTTGCAATTTTTGTGTCTCAAATTGTAACAAATCGCAAAAATTTGCTCAAAAAATACTTGCCAGAAAAATCGGAGGGTGGTAGGAAAAATCGTCTTGGGGTCTCCATCCGGGGTGTTCTGGCCTAAGTCGGGTGGGGGCAGACCCCCAGACCCCTCTGTTACATGTATGCTTAAAACCATGTTCAGACAAAGTCATTTTAAATAGAATTGTTATAAATTTCCAGAGAAAAATGCTTATTGGTTGGATCCCTGATTAATTTTTCAACTTTCACTAGCAGCTTCAAGCAAAAGATGTTGTTTCACCAATTCGCTAAAGTGTGTCAAAAACTTTTAAGTTCATTTTAGAATCGACTATTAAAATGCTATTAAAATACTATTAAAATTGTTATTTAATAGTATTAATATTAAATCTAAATTAAAAATAACAGGGGACTATTATATTAATATTAAATTAAAATTAAAATCGGCTAGTTATATTATATTAATATTAAATTAAAATAAAATTTCACTATGAAAATTACAGTATTGTCCAGCCATTCTTCCAGTCTATTCAGACGTTCTTTTTCTCGTTCAATCTTATTTTCAAAGAAAGGAATGCTCGAGCCATAGACAGCCTCAAACGTGCGAGCCACCCTGTAGTCCAACCAGCATTGGATATCTGATAGATCAGCCGGGTGCACCGAAGTCTTAGTCACTTCCACAGCTTTAATTGTGATATTACAAACCGGTTTCTCTCCAATCAAAATGCAATTTGGCTTCAAGATCACCTTCTCAGCTTCAACAACAAATTCGACCGATTCCAGCGCAAAAGCGATATCGATCCTGCCAAAATCATCTGGGTAGACCGGATCCACCTTATTGGTGATGAAGCGGAAAACGCGAAAGTCGCCGCTGGTCTTGTTCAAGGTGCTGAACTGAGAAGCTAGTGAGTGAGATTCGGACAACGTCTTTTTCAGGTCGTCTGATTGGTTGGCAGGCATACTGTAGGCTCCGTCCCACATATCGATCTGGTAATCTAAGTCCTTCAAGGGGAATCCCATTAACAAGTGGGCACCGCGCTTGCGATAAGGAGAGTCTATGCGTTTTATGATACCGTTTCGAAATCGTTCTTCTAGTTTGTTCCACTGCTTGAGACTTTTGTTGTACAGTTGAGACGTCATTGTGGAGTAGATTTGTAAGAATCGCTTTTGACGCGATATCAGCTTCTCCAGCGTCTCAGTTAAATGAAGGTGCTTGATTTCTAGACTTTCACATTGCTTCTGGAAACAAAACAGCTGCTATGCATGCGGAAAACTAACGTACTTACCTCAGACAGAGACCATGTGCTGTCAAAGCAGAATGGAACCAGCAAAACAATGAGCAACTGCTTCATTTTTTATTACAACTTTTATTTGGACAGTAGCTTTGACTTCAGTTCACTGCTTTTATAATCAAATTCTACTATTGTATGCTTTGTTATTCATAAACTTTGTCGAAATCTATTGTAAACGATGTTGTGAGAATAGGCTTTTTAAATTTGCGTGATTCGACTGACATTTCTATACAGCAAAGCTCTTTACAGCGAAGCCGCTATGGTAATGCTGACTATTGAATAAACACAACTGATTTTCGGCGAAATCTATTTGTAATGTAAGAAATGACAAATAATAAGATTTTGGAAATTTCATTTCTTTAGGCTGCAAGCTGTTCGCAAGGTAAGGCTGCCGGTATAAGATTAGTTTTTTGCACTTTTTTGCCGATCTGAGTAGGAGAGCCTCATTCAAACTTTATCGATTTAGCTCAAAATTTCAGCATATATTATCGGTACCTTTCGGCAACTATTGCACAAGTTTTGTGCGAAAATTTCCGTTCTTGCTGGTGCTGTTTGTTTGTTTATTTGTTTGTTTGTTTGTTTGTTTATTTGTTTGTTTGTTTGTTTGTTTGTTTGTTTATTTATTTATTTATTTATTTATTTATTTATTTATTTATTTATTTATTTATTTATTTATTTATTTATTTATTTATTTATTTATTTATTTATTTATTTATTTATTTATTTATTTATTTATTTATTTATTTATTCATTCAGATTCCACTGTGCTTTCAGACAGCTCAGGATACCCCGCGTTCTTATTCGAGCCTTTCAATTTCGTGCCCTGCCTACAAAACTAAGAATTATGATGGTCAACGGAGACTACAATTTTTGAGTAATACCAGGGAGGGAGTAATGCCAAGAGCGTGACATTGAACTTGCAGGCACGACTGATTAGTGTTATTTTACTAGTGGATTTTTATTTTACTATTTACTAAATTTACTATAAATTCAGCTGTTCAATTAAATTTTTATTTTTGTTTTACTACCAAGCAGCTCCTATTTTACTAATTTTCGTTTGACAAATAATTTTACTACTATTAGGGATGGCCAAAGCACGTTCGCGCGGCGCCGAATAGAAAATACAAAATCACAGCCAAAAAGTGGTCCAAAGCCGTTTTTGCACCTTCAAGCGCAAATGCTTTTTTGTGTTCCGTTATTGATAGGGGGATGTGATGTATTTATATGAAGCAGAGTGTGAGCTATCGAATAAGATGCATTTTGAATCATAATTCGGCCGTTAAAGGCCATTTTTCTCTCGAAAACTGAATTCGTCGTTTTTCAATGGCCATTTTCTGCTAAAAGGAGAGTTGATTCAAATTTTGTTCAACCGGCTTTAAAATCAGCGCAACTCGTTACCTATATAGCACCGCTTTTTTTCTTTCCGCACTTCGGCATGGTCCCCACAAATTTGATTCTTTCTTAACTACTGAAAATGGGCATTTTCGTGGATTTTTTTCATGTTCCTCGTTCTTGTAGGAAAACGACGAATTCGGCGCAAGATGTTCAATCGGTTCCGTGTACAGTAGACTTCAGACTTTCGAATGATATAAGAATTTGCTCTCTGCTCTTTGCCGTTAACCCCACAAACGATGTTGAAGTTTCTGTAACCCTAAATTTTTGCCATTTCAGGCTTTTATTGTACCCAACACTTGCAATCATACTTTTTTGCATTAATTTAGCTGGGCGACGATTATTCACATCTTTCTAGTAGATTTTAAACAATCAAGTTGGTTTCACCTTCGCAACACGCGCCATAGAAAATCAGACACCGCTGGGACGGCCCAAGTTATAAACACTAATTTACGCGATTTGATCCACGCGGCTGTTTTGAACCCGCATTTCTCCAATTCTTCATGAAATTAAATGCGGTTTTTTGCGTAAATAATCGCATACGGTCATGCTATTGCCGTTTTAGCGTAAATTTTGCTTCTAGCGCGAGTTATTCAAATCTGTTGCCCATAATTAAAAATGGTACCAAGTGCGCCATACAAAAGTTCTTCGCAGACGGACGCTTTTAGATCGCATTTTTCTAATTTTTCACGGAATCAAGTGCGGCTTTTTGCGTAAATTATCGCATCCGGTCATGTTATCGGCGGTTTTAGCATAATTTTTTTGCTGTAGCGTAAATTTTTGAAAACCATTGGCCATACCTACTACTATTTTACTACGATTTTACTAGACATTAGGGGAAATTTTTCATCAATGATGCCAAGATCTTATTAATAACTAATGTTGGTGCTAAATAGTTGTTAATTTGATCATTATATATAGTTCTCAAGAACTTTAGAGATAAAAATGTCAGAAATTCGATTCAATTCCCGTTTCGGATTCATCTCAAGTCCCGATTCTCGCCAAGATTACTTCTTTCTCCCATCTCAAGTTCATCCTTCCTCATGCCAGCTTTCGTTGTGCGGTGGAGAAGAAGTGCAATTTGATGTTGTGGATGGTCAATGTTTTTCGTCTCAAGGATCACGGCTCTCCCTATTCTCATGGTTCCCAGTCTCCTGCTTTTCGCGATTCCAGATGGTCGACCAGATTCCAGACAACTTTGGCCGCGTGACTGCTACGTCTCAGCCCTACAAGGGACTCGTCAAGTGCAGAGTGCTCCTGCCTGCCCATATGACTACTGTGTCTGTTGTCCAAGAACACGACAGAGCTTCTTAAGAACCTGTCTTAGGGTTCGAAACCTGTCGAGGCGATGGGAAGTAGTCGACACAAAGCCCAACCCAGGCCGTCGAAAGTCAGCAATGGCAAGTAGATAAATGGGGACCGAACCTTAGCTGTCTTGCTTGCACACACCACAGCAAAATGGGAGGGTTGTTGTTAAGGAGGCTGCCGGACCTTGTGTCTCTTCCTGCTCCATAGCAGTTGGCTACTCCTAGTCCGAAAGGACAAAAAGTTACAACAACAACAACAACAACAACAAAAGAAGCTCTGTCGTGTTCTTGAAGACAAGAGACATACTGCACCCCGTTCTGCCACTCCACTCCGGTGCCTTTCCTCTGCAAACTCTGCATGAACCTGTGTCAGTCGAAGCCCTGCCAGCACACTGAGGAGGAGCGTTGGTTCTGGGGTGCCTGGTGCACCATCGAGCTGTACAAAGCGCTGGAACTCTGCTACACAGTGTGGGAAATTTCTGAGGTTTGTTTGTTTGTGATTTTGGTAACAATACATTTCTATTTTACAGGTGTGGCACTATGATGAGCAGTGGTCCAAGTACGACGGTGTCGAGTGAGGCAAAAAGCTCTCCAACGCTTCCATAAGGAGTTATTGGCAAAAAACGCAGAATGCACTGCATTTTGAAATGTAGTATACCGTATAGTGCTGTTTATAGTACTATATATGGCACTTAGGGTTTTGCAAAAATAAAATTGAATCCATTTATAGTACCTGGGTACTAGGTACGTATAGTATATGGCACTCTGCAAAATCTGCTCTATGAGAAACTAACAATAGTATGTGATGTTCTTTGCTTAAATTATGGTATAGATGTAAAAAATAGGCTCTTTACGATTGTATTATCTACTGTTTTCCTTCATACGAACAAGGTTTATCACCAAAACTATGGTAATATTCGCGCATTTTGTATTGATAAATACTCACTTCAGAATAGAAATCTGTCCCAATTTATAGTACCCTAAGCCCTCCTTCTATTGTACCTCCGTTAGCGAATTTTTGCATTATCTTTGGAAACCGGCATTGTCCCAGAGCAGTGGAAAACATCTAAAGTAATCCCTTTGCATTGGAAAGATTCGATCTTCAATGTAAAAAACTACAGAGCAATCAGAGGTATTACAAAAATTTCGACCGGGTCGTAGTGGATGGAATTTTTTGATACCCAATTTTTGTTTCTCATATATGAAACAATGGCATCCGCCCATTTCGTCCCGACCGTTTCGTCCCCTTGCTGTTAGTCCCGGCTGTTTCGTCCCGACCGTTTCGTCCCGGCCAAGTTTTAAAGTGACCGTTTCGTCCCGGTTCACAAAGTGAAACATGCACATCCAAGGCGCGAAAACCAAATCGTTCATTCTTTTAAACAGAAGCCAGTCTGTCATACATACTCATACAGTAATAAGGCCATGCATAATAGCAGCTGTGCACAATAACAATACCATGCTCTATACGACTGGGACAGTTGGTGTAGTGGTTTAGGCCGCAAAGCCCTCTGCGCGTGGTCAGTGTTGCCAGGTGCTAGCCAGTCCAGTATACTGCCGCCAGCTCAAAATTATACTACTTTATACTACAAATTTCGACAATATACTACGTTTGCATACTACACTGCAAAACTGTCAGATCAAAGGTTTAAAGCATAGAAATCTGTTTTCTCATAGAGAATAAATAATTATGTCAATTTTATGTCAATTATCAAACAAACAGTTAGGGGTGGGGACGGGCCGCCAAACGGCTACTAACACCCTACCCCGACAAAATTTACTAAAATCGGTATTACAAAGTGCGTTGCGGAAGGCTCGCGCGGAGCGCAAATTAACTGTTTCATTTGGTAAGGAGTTCCAAATATTTATTATTCAATATACAAGAATATTATACAAGACCTGGAATTCGGCGAGTAAATAATCTCTCTACCCTTTTAATCATATCAATGTCCTTAAGTAAATATGGATTCTAGACCTCTGTCTGAGGCATATTTTAACTTAGGACGAACAAAAGTTATGTACAGTTTTTGTACAGTTTGATATGAAAATCCTTGGTCTTAGTTTCAAAACATTTAATAATAAGGTTAACCAACCGAAACCCGCCCGTTTACTGCAATTTGATCAAAATCATACCAACCAAATTAAAACAGTGTGAGCTAGTACTATACCATACCACATCGAATTCAAATCGCCCAGTTTATACTATACCATGCCATATCAAATTTAAACTTTGAGTTTGGTAAGCATTCCTTGAGATAGCTGCATTCTCTCTGTCCAATGATGGTCGTGCGTCCAATGATGATCCACTCAGCAGGGCAAGTTTCTTGCCGCAAGCAAAGAGTTGGTCGTCAGCACAAAGCCCAACCCAGGCCACCGAAAGCCACTGTGTGCCTGGCATTTGACCTCTTGGTGAGTCGTGGCGCATTTGGCATTTGATTTTGCCGCCGCCTTTGCAATATACTTTAGTTAGCAGCGGGACGAAACGGTCACGCTTAAAAAATGGCCGGGACTAAACGGTTGGGACGAAACAGCCAGGACGAACAGCAAGGGGACGAAACGGTCGGGACGAAACGTCCTACAACCATGTATTGTATGCATAAATGTAACAGGTCATCCGCCGAAGCAGGGAGGGGGTTGGGGTCTGAGCCCAAATTCTAGGGAGGGGGTTGGGCACTAAACACTCTCAAGAATCGCAAAAAACCTCAATTTTTCGGCTAAAAACTCGGAGGTCCGCATGGGGTCTGGAGTAAGTCGGGTAGGGGGCAGACCCCATACCATTTTATACGTATGTGTGATTGTATGGATGTGTCTAAACAGTTCTAATTTTATTCTGTAGTACTCTTCTTCCAGACAAAGTCGTACAGTTCTCCATCTTCAGTATCAACAGTTCGCACCAGTTCTTCAAGCGGCACTTTGGTAGTTTCGTTGGTGTACCACGGTTCATATTCCAACTTCATCATAGTCTTTATCATATCCAGATTACACTGACGGTCCACTCTGTTGGCTAGAATCCACTCCATAACGATAATAGGCACGTTTATTTGTTTGAAAAAAGAGTCCGATTTTCTCAGCACAAAGCATTCGTGACCTTGTACATCGATTTTCATTATTGACTTTGAGCAAGGCTTAGCTTTTGGGATCAGTTCATTGAGAGTAATGGAAACCACAGGCACTCTACCGTCGTTAACGGGAATTCCAAATTTGTCGTTCTTTTGGATTACATAAGCTGTATCCAGTTGGCTCGGGTTTTCGTTGGTCATTTCTAAGGTTGACTGAAAGTTATCTGTTGTTTGTGGTCTGAAGATGAATGAAAAAAAGAAGGAAACGTGACTGCGTAGATTTGAATTGGAATGATGTAAGTGAAGGAACGACAGATGGGAGAAGAGAGAAGAGGGAAGGGGAAGAGAGACAAGAGACGGTGAGAGGAAAGACGGAAGAGGAAATATACGAACTGTAACTGCATTGGACTGAAACGGGAAGGGAAGGGAAGGGAAGGGAAGGGAAGGGAAGGGAAGGGAAGGGAAGGGAAGGGAAGGGAAGGGAAGGGAAGGGAAGGGAAGGGAAGGGAAGGGAAGGGAAGGGAAGGGAAGGGAAGGGAAGGGAAGGGAAGGGAAGGGAAGGGAAGGGAAGGGAAGGGAAGGGACTAAAGAGATTGATTTGGATCACAAAGGAAGAGAAATATCGAGGATGGAAGTTCCTATACCTTTTCATCCGAAATAGCATAGGGCAAAACATCCACCAATCGAACTGCATGAAATTTTCGAATTCGTTCTATCAAGAACTTCAGATTTTTCTGGAGCGGCTCTACAGCTAGCGTATGTTTATTGGCATTGATAGCAAATTGGGTCATTCCTCCTACATTCGCGCCGATATCCAGAAAACACTGAATGTCATCCTTGGCCAGCCATTCCTGAACCAATGCTTCCACTGATGGCTGCTTAGGACTTCTTCCAATGTTGGGTTTGTATTTGCCTCTCTTGGCACTTGGCGACTGTGTATGAGAGAGAATAATTTTCTCCAGTTGTCGTAACTGTTCAGTTGACCGGAGTTGGTAACCAATCACGAAACCCAACACAACCAGCACACACAGAAGTGCTATTGCATAGCGGGCATTTGCGATCATTGTGCTGAGGGGTTTATTTTCGAAGCTACGTATTGACTTGTGCCGTGAAGGTCTTTGAATAATTCACAAATGCTATTTTCCATTGTTTGTTTAATGGATTTAGCTATAAATGAAAATGTATAATACTGTTGCTAAGTAAATTTATTTTACATATAATTAAATTATGATTTACTTTGAAAGCCAGTAATGGCAAGTAGACATATAAAAAAGATTAATGGGTTGTTGTTACGATTCAGTACCGTACACAGTGCGAAGATTCCTAAAAAGACGCCTACGTAGCTAAACCAATCACGGATTTGCGCACTTAAAGTACCGACAAGTACCAAAAATTAAAACTTTAAAATCTTGTAATATTAAAAAGAATAATCAAATATAAAAAACAAGCACTGCTGTCCACCGATCAATCTGACAGCAAAAGATCTCCCTAAAAACCATCCTTGAAGCGTAAAACAACTCATGTTCGTGTTCGTGTTCATGTTCATGTTCAGGAGCGTCAAATTTTTACGCATTGTATGGCATAGTTTCCAATCCAAATCTCAAAGAGTCCATACCAAGTTTCGTCGGTCATCGCCATCGCAACGAACGCAGGAGAACTGGACGTCAAAAACAAAAACTAAATACCTGGCCACCCTTCAACATTGATACATTCCACAGTACATAGAAAAGTCAAAACTTTCGCCCACCAAATTAATGCGAACCTTGATCTACCCTGCTAGTTTTCTGCTCGAATTCAGATATTCCTCAGCCTAAACTCACACTTTCAAAAACCAGTACACTTAGCATACAACGGAACACCCTTTAATAATCGCATTAAAATTTTAACTGACAAATCTATATACATTCAAACCACCACCATATCATGCGTCAACATGCCTTCCATCTTTGAACCTAAACAATACCAATGTTCCCACAGACACAGACCTGCAAAACGCGTTCTTGTAAATAAAAAAAGCAGATTTTCAAGTCTCGTATATAGAAGACTCAGCGCGCGCCAAATTCAAACGTATAAACGTATTATTTGGTACGAATAAACTGTCAATAATACATTTTTTGCGGGCTTAGGCGCGCTGGCGCGCTTTCAAAATTGAATAAATCTCTTTACAGAAACCATGCACTTTTTGTAACGGCGGGTAGTTGGTTAGTTTCTGTTGTGGAAGAGAAAAAGAATAACGCCAGATTACTGCGATAAAGCCAGCCCGGCCTGTTCGGTCTGAGCTCCAGTTTCTCTTTTGCATGCGTAACGGCGACAGTTTATTTTTGCCAAACTTCGACCGGAGATTTGATACTATTTTTCGTAAATTATTTATAAAGCTTTATTTATCTAGCTCGCTTTGTTTTAGTTGACTTCAACAGCTACATGCTAGAACCATGTTTGGTCAAATCTGTTTTGGCGTTCTTCTTATATACAGCCATGTTTCTTCAGGTAGGGATCATAAACAGGAATGCCTACCAAATTCAAACTTTGAATTTGATATGGTATGGTATAGTATAAACGTGGCGATTTGAATTCGATATGGTATGGTATAGTAGTACCGGAGAGTGCTGCGTATGAGAACGTTGTGTAAAACCGATTTTTAGGGTGATTTCCAGGTAAAACAACAAAAGCAAACCACTAGCGCGAAACCTGAACGGCAAAACAGATTTGTTTGTAGTACCGTTGTCAAGTAAATTAAAATTAAAATTAAATTAAATTCGAAAATAATTTACTTCCGAATAGTAAATTAAGTGGCAAGTAAATTAAAATAAAATTAAATCTCTGACAAAATGGCGAAGCAAGTAAAAAGTAAATTTAATTAGATCGAAAAGCCTGAAAAATTTACTTTAAATTTACTTCTAATTTACTTGTAATTTGCTTCATTGACTATTCGATTTGTGGTAGTCTTGGCTCTCGCATGTAACTTTTGTGTGATTCTGTGCCTTTTCTGTCTGCCTATTTATCCACAGAATGTACATATGCTCTCACTGTTGGGAATGGAAACTCAGCTGCAATGCAGCAGATCATTCAACACAATTTTCTCTGAAATCTTTAATTGGAATCCTATACTACATATAGAATGTGAAGCTACAGTTTTCGTGCAACCATCACATACATCACAGGTCATCTGCCGAAGGGGAGGGGTTTGGGGGTCTGGCGCCACGAGTGGGATCTAAGCCCAAATTTTGGGAGGGGTTGGGCTCTAAAAACCCTCAAAAATCGAAAAAAATCATAATTTTTCGGCTAAAAATCGTCAAAAATCGCTAATTTGGGCTGAAATACAGCTAAAAAGTGCTGTTTTGCAGGCTATTTTGGCTATTTTTGTGTCTGACATTGTAAAAAATCGCAAAAATTTGCTCAACAAATTACTTGCCAAAAAAATTGGAGGGCGGTCGGGAAAATCGTCTTGGGGGCCCATCCGGGGGGTCTGGCCTAAGTGGGGTGGGAGCAGACCCCCAGGCCCCCTTGATACATGTATGCACTGATGCATGAAAACCCCTTTGTTTCATCAAATCCCGGTCTGTCCATAAGTTACAGTGTTAGGTTTACATCTGTCGCTTTGCTCCTAGAAAAAATAATTATAATGCATTTCTGAACAACTGATTTTACCAAAAATATGAAGCTTAACAAAAGGATGGAGTTAGATTCATAGTGCCATCTGTTTACTAGAAATCCATACTCAGATTAGTGTTTCCGATCAAATTAAAATTAAATAACAAAATTAAATTGTTTTGGCCAAAATCACCAAGTAAATAGCAAATTAATAACAAATTAAATTTCTCGTGATGACTGTCAAAGAAATTAAAATTATATTAAATTTCGTAGAATTGGCCTAGAAATTTGATATAAATTTGATATGAATTTGATATAAATTTGCTTGGTTTGGCAGCTTCACCAACCAAAGTCTGGCTACAAAACAAGAAGTTCAGTCCAAAGATGACCTTGTTCATGCCTAATGCAAAGAAATCAACTCATTAAACGCTAATTTGTAGACCATTTGTCGCCATTAGAAGAACGGTCAAGTCAATTTGGACTGATACGACTCAGGTTTTGAGGTGTTTCCTCGGGAATTGAGTATTGATTTTAGCAAATTTATATTTAATTCATATCAAATAACAAATTTGTATCAAATTAAATTTCAGAATTTGGGTACCAAGCAAATTAATAGCAAGTTATTTTCTTCTGAAGGCTGAGCAAGCAATTTAATAGTTATTTAATTTCAAAATAAATTTACTCGGAAACACTAACTCAGATATTTGGTGATTTTGTAGAATTTTCGGCAATTTTTTGTATAGAGAAGTAAATTAGAATTTAATTAGAAGTTGAAAGTAAATTAAAATCAAATTAAATTGTTGGTAAATTGGTCAAAGTAAATTAAAAAGTAAGTAAATTATTTTGTGGAGGTTCAAGTAAATTAAAAAGTAAGTAAATTACTAAACTAATTTACTTGACAACGGTAGTTTGTAGTCCGCCAATCTGGACATCTCTATCCGCCAATCTGGACATCTCTGTCCGCCAATCTGGATGTCTCTGTCCGCCAATCTAGACATCTCTGTCCGGCTCTGTCCGCCAATCCGGACGTCTCTGTCCGCGTCTGTCCGCATCGATGGACGAAAATGTCCGCATGATAAAACCGGACACGGATAATGTGTCCGACGCGAATTTCAACATTTTGCTGCATGTCCGCATTCGGCAAAATGTCCGTGCGGACAGACAGAAAATTTTTAAGACTGATACTCAAAGAGCTAGGGTACCCCTCCAGATAGCGTACCCAGGGTACACTAACTGGCACTTAGCGCCGGATAGTGTACCCGGGGTACACTATTTGGAGACAGGTTTTATGTCATGGGTGTCCGAAGTTCCCAAATTTACGGTAGCTTTAAAGCAAGTCCACGTATATTTTTGCTCGTTTTCAATCGTTTTTACTGACACAAAACTCACAAGAATGAAAACTTTGACCAACCACTCTCGTGTACATGGCAGAAACAGTAATCTGGGTTGTAAAATTGCATGTTTGCTCAGAAATAGTGAAAACAAGCAGTTTAACATGATTTGGCTAAGTGCCAGTTAGTGTACCGGGTACACTATCTGGATCTGATTTTTGTTGCGGAAAATGCTAAGTGCTGGTTAGTGTACCCGGGTACCCAATGCAATGCAGCACTCTCCGGTAGTAGCTAATTCAGTTTGAATTTGGTTGGTATGATTTTGGTATGAATTTGGTACAGTAGTGGTAGTTAGCTGTGATAATGTCATAGAAATGAAGCCTTTGGAAATTATGCTCAATCCACCTTTCTTGAATTTTTTCGAATAAAAACATTATATTATGACGCATTTAGAAAGTGTTATAAATATTGCCAACAAGCTAGTACTAAAATGAAAAGGCCTTACCAAAATCATAATTCTAGTACTAAAATTATCTGGTAAAGGCGTTTGATTTTGATATGGTATGGTATAGTATATAGAAGGAGCTGTTTTAAATTTGTTTTGGTATGGTACTAGTATTAAATTCAAAGATTGATTTTAGTACTAGTACAATTTTGGTCTTGTAGGCATCCCTGATTATAAATCATATGTGGTTGTTGATGAAATCAAACGTTTCAGCCGTTTTGATCAGAAAGAAACCGGAAGTATCGGTGGTTACTGTAGGAGAAACAGCGAGCTTTTCTTGTCTGAAGGAAGAAGACGCCGAAACGGCTAGTTTCTGATTGTTCTGTCTGTGTGAATATTATAACTATGTGCGCCTGTGACCCAAATTTCAGATTACATGGATGCGCCAGGGCGAGATACTTGCTCTTAATGACAAAGTACTAACTGTGGATGAACGAGTTGGTATAATTATGAGCAATCTCAATTACACTCTCACCATTAGGTATGAACGATGATTTATTCAGCAGCAGCTAGACCAATAATATCTGCAGTGCCTTGTAGCAATGTCAGCATGGTTGATGCAGGGGTGTACGGCTGCGTAAGGGTTGCTTTGACTGGTGGCAATATCTGGTACACAACTATGGTTCTGAACGTTACAAAACGTAATAATATACCGTAAAACTTCTATACTACTAGCACCCTTTACGGACAGCCCGAAAATATCAACGCGCACGCTCTAATAGCAGCGTCCTTCTAATAATAGCACTCACCCACAACGCAACGCACTACTATCAAACCTTTGTATGTGATTCCGATGTAGAATACTGTCCCTTTGAGACAATTTTCTTTGATCAAGCTTGCAAACATTAGTCAGGCTAAAACTCATATAAAGATTGCTTGTGTTTAAGACAAAATAACCTCTATTTTCAGAAAGAATGAGGGTATTTGAGATGACCAATGTAGCATTGAAACAATAAACGCGCACGCTGAAATACTAGCGCGCTCCAACAAAAGCTCCTCCAAAAGCAATCACAAAAAATAATAGCGCAGCGCTATTGTTCGTTCGTTCGTTCGTTCGTTCGTTCGTTCGTTCGTTCGTTCGTTCGTTCGTTCGTTCGTTCGTTCGTTCGTTCGTTCGTTCGTTCGTTCGTTCGTTCGTTCGTTCGTTCGTTCGTTCGTTCGTTCGTTCGTTCGTTCGTTCGTTCGTTCGTTCGTTCGTTCGTTCGTTTAAGTTTCACTGTCCTTTCGGACAGCTCAGAACACCCCTTATTAGAGGCTTTCAATGAAGTGCCCTGCCTACAAATATCTGTCCTCATTGCTATTATTAGATGTTTTACAGTAAGTATCTCTTCCTTGTTTTTCTAAGCAGTTTTTGCATCTGAATTGCAGCCCAAAAGGAGAGGTCACAACGTCCCACTGGTAAGAGTTATTAGAGGTGATTTCGCTGATAGTTTTATCAAATTGAAGATAAACCAACCGTTGATTTGCTGTTTGTGCTGGACGAGGAGGCTGTTTCTATCAATTGGGCACCAGTCCACCATTTTATCACTGGTTACATTTTAAAATTGGATTTTAACTATGTTCGAGTTGGCGTTTCACTCTTCCGGGGCATTTCTCCACGCCTTATCGATTTTGAAACTGGCGCTAGTAAGGTATGCCATCGATTTGTTTGTTTGCTTGCTTGTTGTTTGTTGGTAGAGATGCGAACGGAAATTAATTTACGTGTTGTTTGTTTGTGGTTGTTTGTGTCTTGCTGTTTGTTTTATCGTTAGTTTGTTGATTGGCTTTTTGGTTGGTTGGTTGGCTTTTTGGTTTGTTGGTTGGTTGGTTGATTGATTGATTGATTGATTGATTGATTGATTGATTGATTGATTGATTGATTGGTTGGTTGGTTGGTTGGTTGGCCGGTTTGTCGATTGGTCGGTCGGCCTGTTAGTATGCTGGGTGGTTGTTTGTTTGTTGGTTGACTACTTGGTCTGTTGTTTCTTGGTAGTAATTGTTTGCTTGTTTGTTTCTGTGTTTTGTTGATTTGATTGTGTCTTGTTTGTTTGTTTTATCGTTGGTTTGTTGATTGGTTGGTTGTTTGATTGGTTGGTTAGCTAGTTGATTGGTCAGTTGAGTTGGTTAAGTAGTCGTTTGATTGTTTTTTGTTTGTTTATTTGTTTGTTTGTTCTAGAGGACACTATACCATGCATTGGGCAACATTGAACAACAGTTGCACGGTTCCTTCCGCACTATGCAGAGCATGGTAGACTTTGTGGTGGAAAGTGGTTTCTCAGTCGATTCTCAAGCAAATCACAAAATGGCTATCTGGGTTTCCGATGTCACAGATTTCCCCCCGCTAGAGTTGCACCGACTTGAAGAGGCAGGAATTCAGATGCACTGGTTTGACATGAAAACCAATGCTTCTTCATTGCAAACAACCAGTCAATATCGCGGAAGCTTGGTACCTAACTAGTCGCTAACAATGACAACAAACAACAAACACTAATGTGCTTCAGCAATTTACTGACTATTGCAAAGCAGTCTCCAAATCGGTTTCCAGCGACCTCTACTGCAATAAATTTCATGAGTGTTGTGAGCAAAAGTCGGAATCCGCCGACTGTACCACACGCGACGGAACCTGCTTTCATTTATATCGCGATGGGAAAGAGAAGTGCATAGCACAGCACTGTCTTATATTCGAAGCTAAAAACGAAAGCAAGTCCTCAGACACCAACGGTGAAGCAGAAAATGGCATGTTTAATCGATGTTTTACAATTTTCTTCAGAAGTGCAGCAACGTGTTATGCTGATTGGCGGTAAAAACCAGGATGGCAGACTGCTTCATGCCGAGCTTTTCTATTCGGGCAGGCCTGAACTATCAGAAACAGTTTCTGAACCTGTGAAGCTTGGTGCAACGTGGCATGTGGCTGGAAAAGTTGGCAATAGAATCTACGTTGCTGGCGGACAGACAAAAACTGTATGTGTAGGTTAGCAAAGGGAAGGGAAGGGAAGGGAAGGGAAGGGAAGGGAAGGGAAGGGAAGGGAAGGGAAGGGAAGGGAAGGGAAGGGAAGGGAAGGGAAGGGAAGGGAAGGGAAGGGAAGGGAAGGGAAGGGAAGGGAAGGGAAGGGAAGGGAAGGGAATAGGGAATAGGGAATAGGGAATAGGGAATAGGGAATAGGGAATAGGGAATAGGGATCAGGGAATAGGGAACAGGGAACAAGGAATAGGGAACAGGGAACAGGAAACAGGGGACAGGGAGCAGGGAGCAGGAATGTGAAAGAGTGAATAGGAGGGAGATGGAAGATAAAATTGAATGAAAGGTGAAAAAGATAGGCGTGTGCAATGACATAGCTGGGAATTAAGCCCGTAAAAGTCGGAATAGGAAATAAAGAAGTGAGAAGAGGGACGATAGAACCAGAAATAAGAAAACGGTCTTTCATTATTTTCTGGGGTGATACAAGAATATCCTCTGGGAACACTTTTAGATGCGTGCTTCAAGATACAGGAACAGATACAAGGTCAACCACCCCAAACGGACACAGTACTACGACATCGATAAAGAAGAATGGTTTTGGGGACCCACAATGAATTTTGAGCGAGTTGCAGTGAGTATTTTTCAAAATTCATCTAAACTGATATATGCTCATTCAGCCCACTGGGGGCGTGGTGAATGGAGTATTCTGGATTTGCGGTGGGATCGATGAGGTGTCTGACCTCAACGGTCGTCCAGCAAACCAGTTGGATTCCTGTGAGTATCTTCAAGACGGCAAGTGGATCTTGGCAAACATATCGTCGCCTTACACAAATACCTTTGCCGCCAGTGCAGTTCAAGGAAACAGTCTCTATGCTATCGGAGGAATTGTTGGTCCGGACTTCATAGATTCAATGTGGCGACTGGACACAGTTTCCCTGAAGTGGCACAAATGCCCAGGCACGATTGAAGCCAGGGACAAAATGGCGGCAGTGGCTCTGAATGACTCCCATATCATCGTCTGTGGCGGTTACAATGGTCGTTACCACGATCGCTGTGACATGTTCGACATAGAGAAACAAGAGTGGCGCGACTTTCCGAGCCTGACCCATGCGCTGGAGGACTTTGAGATGGTCAATTTGAATGGAACGCTCTATGCCCTGGGAGGTTACAAAGGCAAAGAGTTCGATCTGGTTCAGAAGTTTGATCGCGCGCTGGATCGGTGGGTGGAATTGGATGAAACGTTGATTGAGCCTAGACAGGAGTTCGCTGCTGTTCCTTTCTGACGCGTGTAGATTGTGCCGCGTATTTGAGGAAGGCAATAAATAGATGGCAATCAATGCACCGGAGTTTTCCACCTTGAGGTGTAGGTTTGAGAATAGGTGTACAAAGATGAAACCATTTAATTTCTGTCCAAGCCAACCGAAAAGTCAACGATTTTTGCCTAAAATTAAACTCAAAATAAGACCTGGGTCCTTTAATCGGAGGGCTCTTATAGGTTAAAAACTCCAGTAAATAAATCGCTGCACTATCCCATGGTGCACCCTTTTCTACTGCTTAAAAATCTGTTAACAATTTGCATTGCAGAAGTTGACGTGCATCCCATCCCAGCCAGTAAGAACTCAGCGCAAAGCTAATTTTGACACCAGGGATTCCTTTGCTTCACTAGAATCCAATATTCGTCACTAAGTAGCATAGCGCCACTTAGCTTTGCAGCTTTCGCTCGACCTAATCATAGTGTCATTCCAGAGCGGATCATGGTAAATGTCAGTGAAACTATTGATCAACGACAGAAGATTCTGCTGAATCTTCAGCACGCTTTCTTCCATTCCTCTGACCCATGGGCTATGTGTCTATCCACAGTACTGTTTCTGAGCGCAGCGGCTCGTGTCATCAGCAACCTACTAGTGGCAGTCGCCATCTTGAGACAAAGAGCGCTGCAAGAGGCGAAAGAATTCTTGCTAATAGGTTTTCTGGCTCTGGTAGACTTCATACAGGGCTGGCACCACTTGTGCATGTTCTTGTTTCACTATGGTCTCAGCCACACTCGTCTGCAGTGTCTGTTGACTGTGAGGAATCTCACTCACCTCGTAACAGGGCACGCAGCACCGATGATGTTGATGGTTGTGAGTGTAGACAGATTGTTGGCTGTGCTTGTACCAGTGTGGTACTACAAACAAGCCACCGCTTACGTTCTCAGAATGCTGGCACTCTTGTGCACACTGTCCACTATAAACACAGTGCACCAGTTGTTTTATGCACTCAACAGAAGCCGCGAAATAGTGCCATATTGCTTGACCAGCAGAACTTTCCTTTACGGTTTCAAAATAAACGGCATGCTGAGTCAGTTTTGGTTGTACGGCAGTGTAGTGGTCTACCTTCTGGTAGTGGTGGTGTATAGAAATTACATGCAGACCAAATTATCCTTAGTAGCCCCTGAGCAGAGCAGACAGGCGGCTAGAGAGTGGACCAACTACAAGAACCAGCTGAGATCTGTCACCAAGACCATGGGCATCTCAGCTGTGATTACACTGACCATGTATGCTGTACCGGTGAGCTGTTTTGAACTGCTGCGAAAAGAGTACCCTGGATTGCAAGTGTATGGGTGGATGATGATCGCCCCAATCGATTTGAGCACAGTTGCAAACTTGTTCCTTTATGCCAAGCGGCAGAGAGAGATTAGGAAAGCTCTTCTGGCCTTTGTCAAGTGTCAGAAGCTGCCTGAGAATCTACGCGACTGGTTTATTCAAACGTCTGTCTCGAAAAGTAGAGTCAGCAAATCGGTGCCCGGACCTTGAACTTTGCAACAATTTCAGTCAATATTTTATTGTGTGCCGTGTTTTGTGTCTAGGTATACTCACTAGTGATCTTTGCTTACCGGATTCTTGTTTCTGTGAGTAATCACCTGTTGCGTTATCTTCTATCCAATAAGCCACATTCACAGTACGTTTGGCTTCGTTTCTGCTAAAATAGTTGTAGTGGATTTAGAAGCTATAAACAATCCTTCTCTTGCATCGATTGAGGTTCACTGCAAACTTTTAATTTGGAATCTTGGGATTTCTTACTTGGGCTTAATTGGATGTTGATCATTTAGGATTTCAGTTTCAGTCTCCTTGGCTAGTTCAGCACGGCCTATCCACATTTTCGTTCTGCAGCTACTAATGGCCATTGCCAATGACACTATTGATCAGCCTCAAAAGATTTTGCTGAATCTTCAGCATGCTTTTCTTCATTCATTCGACCCATGGGCCATGTGGCTGTCATCCCTGGTGTTCGTGAGTGCGGCAGCACGTGTCCTCAGCAACCTCACTGTCACTCTTGCCATCTTCAGACAGAGAGCTCTGCGCGCGACCAAAGAGTTCTTGCTAATAGGCTTTCTGGCTTTGGCCGATTTCATTCAGGGCTGGCACCACTTGTGCATGTTCTTGTTTCACTACGGTCTCAGCCACACTCGTCTGCAGTGTTTGTTGACTGTGAGAAATCTCACTCACCTGATAGGGAGTCACGCAGCAACGATGATGCTAATGGTCGTGAGTGTAGACAGATTGTTGGCTGTGCTAGTGCCCATCTGGTACTACAAGCAAGGCACCCGTTACGTTTTCAGAATGCTGACACTCTTGTGCACTGTGTCCACTATAAACACAATACACCAGTTGTTTTATGCACTAAACAGAAGCACCGAATTAGTGCCATATTGCTTGACCAGTCGGACTTTCCTTCACGGCTTTGAGGTTGGTATCTTTCTTGATCAGTGTTGGTTGTATGGCAGCATAGTGGTCTATATTATGGTTGTGCTAGTCTATAGAAACTACCTACAAACACAACTAACTAAGGTGGCTTCAGAGCGAAGCACACAGCTAGCTCGAGAATGGAGTGAGTACAAAAACAAACTGAAGTCGGTAACAAAAACTATGGGCATATCTGCGCTGATCACGTTGACATTGTATGCTGTTCCTTCAAGTTCATTTGAGCTGCTGCGAAAACAGTACCCTGGATTGCAAGTGTATGGTTGGTTGATCATAGCTCCAATTGACTTGAGCACAGTGACCAACCTGTTTCTCTACGCCAAACGACAGAGAGAGTTCAGAAAAGCCCTGGTGGCCTTAGTCAAGTGGCAGAAGTTGCCTGAAAATCTGCGGGATTGGTTCGTACCGAAACCTGTGCAGACTGGCTCAAAAGGAAACCGGCAGCCCAACAGTGGACCAATTGGAAAAGCTAACCATGGTATATCATAAGAACTATTGCTATCATTGCTATCATGATCTGCAGTGATCGCGTGCTGTGACTGTGGGTTATTGAATATTGATGTGTCAATAATAAGTCCTTTATTAAGTCTTTTGATGCCATACATGGTCTTCATTAGATGCAGTCATCTACATAACGTAATTTAATCTAAAGAGGTTCTCCAGCTGAATGGTTGTCAATAACACCACTGAACTTCCTTCACATGGAACTCAAACGATTCTATTGAATCTTCAACACGCTTTTCTTCATTCTTCTGACCCATGGGCCATGTGGCTATCAGTGGTGGTGTTTTTGAGTGCAGCGGCACGCGTCTTCAGCAATCTGCTAGTCGCTTTCGCCATCTTGAGTCAGAGAGCTCTGCGACAAACAAAGGAGTTTTTGTTAATAGCAGTTCTGGCTTTGGTAGACTTCATACAGGGCTGGCACCACTTGTGCATGTTCTTGTTTCACTACGGTCTCAGCCACACTCGTCTGCAGTGTTTGTTGACTGTGAGGAATCTCACTCACCTCATAGCAGGGCAGGCAGCACCAATGATGTTGATGGTTATGAGTGCAGATAGATTGTTGGCTGTGGTTGTGCCGTTTTGGTACTACAAACAAGGCACCCGTTATGTTCTCAGAATGCTGACACTCTTGTGCACTCTGTGCACTTTGAACGCAGTGCACCAGTTGTTTTATGCACTACACAGAAGCAGCGAAATAGTGCCATATTGCCTGACCAGTCAAACGTTCCTTTACGGTTTCAAAATAGATGGTGTTCTTTGTCAGTTTTGGTTGTACGGCAGTGTACTGCTCTACATTCTGGTAGTGGTGGTGTACAGAAATTATCTGCAGACGAAACTGACGGCATTAGTAGACCCTGAGCAAAACAGACAGGGAACTAGAGAGTGGGCGGACTACAGGACTCAGTTGAGATCTATTACAAAAACCATGGGCATATCAGCTGCGATAACACTGATCATGTATGCTGCGCCAACGACCTGTTTCGAAGTGTTACGGAAAGAGTTGCCAGAATTGCAAGTGTATGGCTGGCTGATGATAGCGCCCATCGATTTAAGCACAGTCGCTAACTTGTTCCTTTACGCCAGACGACACAGAGAGATCAGAAAAGCCCTGGTGGCTTTGACCACAAGACAGAAGTTGCCCGAAAACCTCCGAGATTGGTTCGTCAAGAAACCTGAGCCTAAACGTAAATCGGTGGCTGTAGAACGACCACATGATGCGTTGTTTTCTCGGCGACAAATGGAACCAGAGCTTGAGTGTGACTTATGAATACTTATGATATTGGGCATTGCAATGGCTGTTTCTTGCTGCTAGTTTTATTGCCCTGCTGAGGAGTGTGCTGTACTTTTCAAGAAGGTATACCTACTGCTTTCTAGGAACTCTATTTTGCGTGGTTTTACTTTAGGGGCCGTCCATAAACTACGACGATCAAAAATTCAAAATTTAGCACGCCCACTCCCCTCCCAACGTTTTTTGACGTATTCAGCACAACGCACCTAAAAAATTACAACCTTTTTGGTTGACGACATCCCCCTCCCCGACTAAACTTGGTACTGTCCCGCATTGAAAAATGAACAATACCATGTGCATATTACTGTGAAGCAAATGAAGAAACTTTTTAACAGTGAACTCTTACTAGGTACTTCTAGGTAAAACAAGTTTACCTAATTTAACAAGTACCAACTTGCTGTCGTAAAACAAGTTTACCTAGTTTTGACATTTTCAATTTTACCTGGGGTTTTCAGTCAGAAAAGCTTCAACTTTGTTGCTTTTGCCGAATTACACTGGCCCAGAGAATGAAAAAACTAAAATACCAAATTTTCTTGAGTTGTGGGGAATTTCGTGAATTTCGACTCCACTAAGTTCAAGTTCATCATTGTTCTATTGAACTTAAAAATCATGTTTTGACTTGATTTTGAGCGTTTTAGGTGTACCTACCTTCTTTCTATTATGTACTACTTAGTTTCTTGGACTTTGCTTAGTACTACAGGGTGTGTCAAAAAAAAAAAACCCAGCAGAGTTTTTGCTGTAGCAACCGCAAATCTCAACCGATTTGAATGAATCCTGCTTTAAATAAAAGATAAATAAATTCTTGAAAGACTGGTGAAGGCCCTATTAAGATACGATGCTTAGTTCCTGAGATATTTTCCTTCAAACTCAAAACAGAGATTTTGGCAGTGAACAAGAGCGATTCCGTTGCACTTCACAACAAAACGGATTCCTACTGCTGAGGGGCAACAAGACTTTTACAAATGAAGTAACCAAGCATGTGTGGCACCAGAAAAACCTCGTTACGTTAGCCCTCAGCAGTAGGAATCGGTTTTATTATGAAGTGCAACAGAATAATAAAAATCGCTCTTGTTCACAGCCAAAATCTGTTTTGACTTTGAGTGCAAATATGTCAGGAACCGAGCATCATATCTTAATAAAAGCTTCACCAAACTTTCAAGAATTAATTTATCTTTCATATAAAATAGGATTCACTGAAATCGGTTGAGATTTGCGGCTGCTACAGTAAAAAATATGCTGGGTTGTTTTAATCTCTGTTGTGCACTGCCAAAATCTCTGTTTTGATTTTGAAAGCAATTATCTCAGGAACTAAGCAACGCATCTTAATAAAAGTACACCAGTCGTTCAAGAATTTATTTATCTTTCATTTAAAGCAGGATTCATTCAAATCGGTTGAGATTTGCGGTTGCTACAGCAAAAACTCTGCTGAGTTGTTTTTTTGACGCACCCTGTATATTACCTAGTTTCTTAGCTCAGAACTTTTACCTAGTTTATTGGGTGTTAACTTAACCTAGTATTACTTCACCTATTTAGTTTCAAATTTCCAAACTGCACCAGACTGCTGCTGGGCCCTCTGCTTAAAAGAGTTATGACAAGCCGAAAAATCTGGCGGCTGCAGTTAGCTGAATCATTTAGTGACTCATTTCTATGCATAAAACCGTCTTCAAGGCGTTCCGGTAGCTCTTTAGTCTTAGTTAAGTATGACTAGGTACACTACCCGCAATCTTCAAAACCCACAACAACATGCAAAACGGGCCAGTTACTACCCAAAACCAAGGACCACGTCCTTCTATGTGTTCTGGTTTCTGGTAGTCCTAACAGTTCTAGTAGCTGTGCTGGCAATTGGAGGCTTGTTCTACTGGGTTCTCTCCGAAAGAGCTGAAAAAGCCAGGACAAGTGATGTAACTGAAGTTTTTGTCAAAGGTAAACTGTTCTATATTCGATTTATTCGACAAATTAGAAAAATTGTAGGAGATTTCAAGCAACAATGCGAGCAAGCTAAAACGAAAGTGAACGGCAAAGAGTACAATGGAATATTTTTGGAAACTCAAACAATATTTTATGAAGACGGACGATGGTACAGTCACCACGGATCGCTGTTGTATAAAGAAAGTTGTCTGCTCTATATGGGCTCAAAGCTATCGTGGGCAGAGTCTAGGAATCTTTGTTCAAAGGGACAACTGCCCTACCTATTCTCCGCCTTTATCCAGCAACAATTTTTCAAGCTGGCAGATGCAGCTGTAAGGTCGAAAAAAATCTTTTTTCTACTAGTTGATTGATGGGTGTTCAGTGGAGTAAGAAAGTTGATGTACCTGTTGAAAAATGGCAAATAGACGTGGGACTGAAGAAGCAGAAGAATGGTCCGTGGTTCTGGCACCTGGCCGATGGCAACCGCAGTCGTCTGTCTACAAAGGAAAAATGGGCCCATCAACAGGAGAGTGAATGGAAAGGACCGGCAAAATGCGCGGTGGTTGTGGGAGGTGTTGGGGCTGTAGAAGGCGCAGACTGCTACGACAAAAACGCTCACAAACGCACGATTTGTGAATTTGGTAGGCCATTTCACTTTTAGTAAATGGTTCTAGTCAAAAACTGTGGACTTATGTGCATACATAAACCGTAACGAAACCATACAGGCAACAGGGCCGGGCCGGCCTGGAGGGAGGACGGTGGGTGGGCTTTCCGTCAGGGTGGTTCGAGGCTTCCGGTTCGCCCAAAATGTGGTCCAAAATTTGAATAAGCTCAAAAACGCCTGGAAATGCGTGTTTAGCACCTTTTTTTCAGTAAGGAAATTATAAATCGCCTTTTTGAGCTGCCAAATAGCGTTTTGGAGCTAAAAACAAGCAAAAAAATGACGAAAGGCCTTCCGAAAACACCGTTTTCTCTTAATCATAATCAGTGGAAATGCCAAATTCGGTTTCCAAAGCTTTTAAAGCGCTGTACCAGCTATGCCATTGCATTGCACCCACCTAACTTTTTAATTTTTCTTGTGCATTTCTGTTCAAGATTTGATTGTCTAATTGTTCTAGATTATCGCACTGGTTTGCCGTTCTAATATTGAACCAACTCCGCGGATGGCGACACTATTGCTCAGTTTGTCTTTTAATAAAAATTCACCAATTCGGCTGATTTGATTAAACCACACTCAGACGAAACATTTAGCATAGGAAATCCTCAACAAGTTGAAATTACAAATAGCAAGCAAAGGATATGAATCAAATGACATTCATTCATACAGTACAGCTCAAATTAAATAATAATTAAAGAGCACTGCTATTGGTCAAATAAGCTACACTTTCTCGTTCACTTTCAGCTTCAGCCTCTTCTTCAGCTTCGGCAAACGTAGACTTCCTCATGTCATTAAGGAACTGGTCGCGCGCCGTTCTCGCTTCTTCCGATCGTTGCTTCTGATCTTCCTCTTCACGACGTTGTCTACAGATCCCCTATTTGGAAAACCTGTTTCTCGGCTAGAGGGGATAGAGGCCCGATTAGACTCCCTCCATCAAAGCTATGGTGAGGCCTTCGACAAGTGGACTGAGGCTTTGGAAGCCAAAGATGCGGCCAGAGCTAAAGAAGAAAAAGAAGAGGAAGGATTCTCACCGGCAATGGAGGCAGCCTATAAAGAGGATGAACAGTTCAAGGATGCCTACAGACAAGCCTGGTATAAACTAATGAAGGTGTCCCAACTAGAAAAAGCCACAGCTCCCAGTCCTGTCCCTGTTCCTGTTGCCAATGATCCACGGCTTCTACTGCTGGAGATACTGAAAGAGCAACAGGAGAAGCAGGCTCAGCAGCATGCTGAATGGATGGAAAGACAAGAGAAACGGGCCCAAGAAGAGGCTCAAAGGCACACAGGGACTTTCAAATCAATGAGCTCACCTGCCAAGTCCAGGGCCTGCTCCAGTTCTCTCTTCTTTCGAGTGCAGTCCAATTTCAGTCCACCAAATGTTCTCTTCTTGGGTGGTTGATCAGTTCTTTTGGCCACAGTCCTTCTCTTCTTTTTTCGTCTTTCTTCTTGTTGACCAATGTCCAGAGCCGCACCAGTCCAGAGAGTCTCTTTTTTCAGCCAGCCCAGCCACAAGATGATCACGTCAGCCGGCCACCAATCACGTCATCGGGAGGCGCAGATCACGTCGGGCTCACCAGTTTTGTGGCGGTTGCGGACCACAAAAGTCTTTCAGGGGGGCTGACTGTATTATCTGACTCCAAAACAAATAGGGTTAGTGTGTGTTGCTCAATAGAAAGAGCAGAGCACTTTTATTCTCTTTCTCATTCAACAATAAACAATTTTCTTCTTCATAGGTAACTCAGTTCCTACACTGGCCGGCGCGCTACTTATATAATACAATAGAATGTTCTAGAAGGTTCTAGAAGATGACGTCATAATACATCATACGCGCCTATATATACAATACAAAGAATCAATAAAGGCGCGCCTATACTTTGTACATAGAATATTCCAGGCCATAGTCAACTGGCAACACTTCAGTCAATCCTGACTGTCCCGTTTCAATGATATAGTCACGGCCCTGTTTGACTGAGAGAGAGGTCAGCGCATTTTTTATCCAAAAAGGAAGCAGTTTATTGGTTGTGGTCTCTAGGTGAGCTGGCAAGGGAACTCCGGAATCACCAACTTTCTTCATATCGTCGTGCTCAACAAAGTCTAGCTGCTCTGCGATTTCTACTTGTTTCACTGCCGTGAACTTCTCAATATCAAACTCTATCAAGCTGCACATTCCTCCAGGCATCAGGAGCACTGGGATTCCACCTTCTGTAAGGCATTCACTTTCAACAGACCCTAACTCATCCATCTTGTAGAATGACAACTGTTGAAGGTCAGAATGTAGTGAGAAGGCAATGTAAAAAATTTCCAGCATTTTGTCGATTGGAAGCCCTTTCAGAAGTTCCTCACAGTCCTCACTGCAGTTAAGTTTTGTCTCTGAAAAGCCACTGGGTAACAGCTCGTTCAACTCAGCTATCTTGCATATCTTCAAGCACTCATGCGGCGAATTTCCATTATCATTTGGAATGAGGTTTTCCAGAATTCCGACAAATGAAACTGGATCACTGAGCAGAGCTGGTGTGCCATCAGCCATTTTGACAAGGGAATAGCTGCAGACTGATTTGTAAATTAGCGCTAACACTGGTTCTAGCAACTTGAATGAACCGCCTTGGTCTGAAAGGTATGTCACCTGAACACCCTGATCTAGCAGCATTGAGTCCACCTCATCAACAATGACCGCCTGGAACCCTCGCTCACCACGCACCTTCTTCATCTCAAATTCAGTTCTCAGCACATCACTGGCGAATGCATTTACAGTTCCATAGACCACATTTGAGGCATAGATTTCTAGATGAGTCATTTTCTTCTCCGTGTGGTCTGAGACATTGTTGGCAGCAGTGTAGCCATACAAGGCAAAGTACGGCTGCCATTCAGATGAGTCACGACTGGCAAGCACCTCTGAGCTGGTGATCACATCAACCGAGGATTTGCCTGACCAAAGCAGCATCACTGCTGACATAGCAACTATGCACGATTTGCCTTCACCAGTTGCAATCTGAAGCATCAGTGCTTTGTTTTCTTCAGAACCAAGCAACAAGGCTATGGTGCTGAGTAGTTGAGTCACTCGCGGCCAGTATTTCTTTTGCTTGTGGATGCCAAAACTGGCAAATAGAAGCTGCTGACTAAGGTCCAGTCCGGCCATCTCCTTCTGGTCCTTTATTTTCTTTTCCCAGTCTAGGCCACCAATGTTGTTGCCAATTCTCAAAATTTCGCTCCAGACTGGCTCAACAATTGCCTTGATTCGCGAGAGGTGTGACGATGAAAAGCTGTCGCTCATTTCAGCTAGTAGATCGGGCAAACTCCTCTCCATAGCCGACCCTTTTGTAGGTTTCTGCACTTTCTCTGAACTTTCCAAAGTTGGCCCAAGAAAAGTTTCCACAAGTGGCTGGAGATGCATGTTTCTGTCACTTGCAGCAATGGCTCGCTGCACCAGCAGCAGATCCCTGACTGATAGAGAACTATCCCATGCCAGCTTGCCTGCCACTTGAATTTCCAATTTGTCCATCACTCCAGTGGCTGAGAAGTGAATTAATTGCTCACAGATGGCACGCAGAGCCAGTTCCTCATTGCTCATTTCATCAATATCAGTGCTCCTGCTTTTGCTCTTCGTATATTCAATATACTCGGCACCATGCAGCACTACTGATTGTAAAATCTTTGTTGCTCGATTCTCTACCAAACTTCCAACCTGAGACTCCTTTGCAACCCTGCTGGACAGGTCAGCAATCTTGCGTTGCACAGTGTGAAAGAGTTTCAGGATGTCTTTATCAACAAAAGTCGACAATGACGACTGGTCATCATACAAATAACTGATAGCTGTCATACACTGACTTAGTGCCAAGAATTGGTAGACGGCTAGATCTTCGAAAGCAACACTCAACGCGTGCACAAAATAGCGGTCAAGCTCAAAGAAGAGACTCTGACTGATATCATCATTGCGAATACCTGCCACTGTCTTGCTGATGTGGTCAACGACGAATGTACTGATCCATTTTAGCTCTTCTTTCAACTGCTGTCCTGCTCCTGTCAGCAATGACTTGAACAGTTCTGAAATCGAGCAAGAGCATTTTACTTGAGTGTACATGTACAAAGTGATTCAGTTATCCCACCCGATTTCGGAAGCTCAGAACTTTTTTGTTTCTGAACCGAATCGGCTAATTTTTTCAAATGATATGTGGATCTACTTGGCACTTTACTCTTTCAAATTTCAACAAATTCCACACACTACATCACTAGTTATGCGCTATGCACTTCAATGTGACACCACTGTTTTCAATCACTTTTCTGCAGCCATTGGTGGTACTGAGCAATGCTTTTCCGTTTTGTTCTCTTCCAAGTTTTGTTGCACACACTGCCCTCTTCAATCAGCGATTCAGGCCACAGCGGATGCTGGGATCGCTTGGAGCTCGCCCGCCACAAAAATTTCAGAGACAGCTCTTCCTGTCCATCACCACAGTGTGGTTTCGGTCGCGTCAAAAAAAGCCGCAACTTTCGCAGGTTCCTTCCCCGAAAAAAGCTATCATAACTGCTAGAAACGTCGTTGTTTTAGAAACTGAATGAAGCATCAATCGCTATTGTTTAGGAATGATATCAACACCGAAACGCTAGCCCATTCGCGCACTAGCCAAATATTTTAGCGAAATACGTTGGAAATATATATTTGCGGTAGGATTGCTCGTTTCCAGGCAGTTCGTGTTGAAACGAGCGTAAATTTGAAACAGTGATATGCGAAGTATGTACACGTACAATTGTAGCTTAACCAAAAATCAGCCGATTCGGTCAACAGATAAATAAGTTCTGTGCTTGCGAAACCCGGTGGGATATTTGAATCACCCTGCGCTTTCAAGGTTGGAGTAAGGGACTTCTGACCAAAACATAGTTGCAAAATGATTGATCTGCGCTCATTTTAGGAAGCGCCTATATCCGCCCAAGAAGAGAATCAAAATTTCAATAAAATAGTCTGTCAATTCTGTCTGTTGAAATTGCCTACGAAACACCAAAGAGCTGGCTCTTTACATAGATGTCCCTCCTAAATACATCATACATGAACCAGCGGTTTGGGGATTACCCCCTAGCTAGGAAGGCCAACTTCCCTCCGAGACTGTTTAGGGACCCCCCCCGACCCAAAATGCAAGTACTGTACTACTTAGTAGCAGTTCCAGTACTAACAAACTGGCTCAGAAGCAGGGATGTGAGGTGGGAAAAAAACACCGGAAAAAAACTGTTTTTTTCCGGAAAAAAACCGGTTTTTTTCCTAAGGGTCGGAAAAAAACATAAATCGCGGAAAAAAACTCAAGCTAAAAATAGCTAATTTACGTCATTTTTCGTTTAAAAAACGGACTTTTGCTATGTATAATAGGCCATACTGACTCAAAACTGTTAGAAAAACAGTAAAAAAGACCAAATTTGGCATGAAAAAACAAAAATGCAAACTGCTGTAAGAAAATTTGCATATAGCGTTGTTTATGGAACCTGTCAGGGACTGTTTCATGCCTGTTTCGTGATTTATATCAATGTAACACGTGTATTTCTGGTTTAACAAGACTGAGGAAGGCGCTAGAAAGCGTTAGGAATCATAAAACCAGCCTAGGATACTCAGAACTTGGGCTGGAGTTTTTTTCCGCGATTTAGGAAAAAAACCGGAAAAAAACCGGAAAAAAACTGGAAAAAAACAGGCCGAGGTTTTTTTCGGAAAAATATACAACCCTGCTCAGAAGTAACAAATTTTTAGGTTAAAATTCGCTTGACATGTGTTTGGACACCGAATTTGGCGTTTCCACTGCAGATATTAAAGAGAAATCGGTGTTTTTGAAACCCTTTTATCATTTTTTGTTTGCTTCTAACTCTAAAACGCTATTTTGCAGCTAAAACTATTGCCAAACTAAACAAAACTAAAAATAAAAAAAGCTAAAACTAAACATTCCTTTATATAACGTGCTAAGAACGCATTTTCGGACGTTTTGGAGCTTTTTGAAACTTTTGACCCACCCCTCTGGGCGAAACCCCACCCTGGACCCCAACCTGACGGAAACCACTTTCTCTCAGCTCGGACCGGCCGGAACCTGTTACATGTATGCTCCTAAATTCAAGTCTGATTACCGAAGATAGATTAGAACACATACCAACAATCACAACTGGAACTGGAATGTCACTGACGTTTTCCATGGCTCGGCCGCTAGAGATCTTGATAGCCAACCTCAAATCTCCACTTCGGACAAATTGACTAGCTTGACATCACAAATTATTTCTAAACACACAGTACAGATTAAAAATGCGCCACCGTTTTACCTTCACTCAAATCTTTGGTTCTTGATCAGTTCTTCATCGATTTGGCTAAAATTTTCAGCAAAATTAACAAAACAACTAGCTACATATTTTGCAAGTTGGTGTTTCCAATGTAGAATACTGTCCATTTGAGACAATTTTCTTTGATTACGCTTGCAAACACTAATCGGCGCAAGTAGTGATCTCCGTACCCTACCTGCAGTAAAATGAAATCCACTAGTAAAATAACGGTACTTCTAAAGTCCAATTATGTCCAGCAGTGGAAATTCAAACGCCAAAACGAGTTTTAAGCTAAAAATTAATGATTTCTGGAGCCAAGTACTGCAGCCGCTAGTAATACTTCTATTTTTAGGGTCTCTTGGGGATAAATGGATGAGGACGTTTACCCTTCTAGCTTACATGTAACAGTCATCCGCCGAAGACGGGAGGGGGGTTGGGGGGTCTGGCGCCGGCCGGGGGGGTCTGAGCCAAAATTTTGGGAGGGGGGTTGGGCACTAAAAAACGCTCAAAAATCGAAAAGAATCGCAATTTTTTGGCTAAGAATCGCCAAAAATCGCTGATTTGGGATAAAATACAGCTAAAAAAGTGCTGTTTTGCAGGCGATTTTGGCAGTTTTTGCGTCTGAAATTGTAAAAAATTGCAAAAATTTGTTCTAAAATTTACTTGCCAGAAAAATCGGAGGGGGGTCGGCGAAATCGTTTCGGAGGGGGGTCCCCATCCGGGGGGGTCTGGCCTAAGTCTGGTGGGGGGCAGACCCCCGACCCCCTGTTACATGTACGCTTTCTAGCTAGAGGTATTACATAACCCCAGAGTACATATTGCTATACTACTATAATAGCAGTAGAAGAGCACTGTTTTTGAGCGAATCCGGCTCTGATAGTGGCGGCTGAACGGTCGTAAACACACAGACAACCACCTTATCTATAGCGCGATTAAACCGGTTTAGCAAATTCGAGTCTGGTCACGTTCTGAGTCAGAAAGCAAGCAAACTGATACGGTTTAAAGAACATTTGGCTAAGATACAACCATCAATACAGCTCCTTTTATTAATTCGTTTCATATCAAACATATATGTACAGTATGGCACAGAGATGTGAGGTGTTCTTGTCTGTACCTACTTATTTTTTTCAAGAAAGATCGTGGACGGGACCGCAGGCAAGACAGCGCCTCGGTCAGGACAAGCGCAGTACTGGGCATCCTTTCCAGGAGTGCCTGCATCACCCTGAAATCCCTGATGTCCTGCTAGTCCGACAACGCCAGTCAATCCAGGCTGTCCTGGTGGGCCTGCAGGTCCAGCGACTGCAACGGGGCCCGGCTCTCCAGAATCACCTCGCTCTCCGTCATCTCCTGCAATGTAAGCAGACTTGTGAGACCTCACTACGTTGGCTCAATGGCTAGCCCACAGCCCCGGCATCCCCGCGGTTGTGTGTGGCTTCGAAACCTTTTGAGACGGTGGGAAATAGTGGACACAAAGCCGAAAGCAAGCAATGGCAAGTAGATATGGGAACCAAACCTTACACACTGTCAGCAATGGGGAGGGTTGTTGTTGTTAAAGGAGGCTGCGGGAACTTGTGTCTCTTTCTGCTCTATAGCAGTTGGTTACACCTAGTCCAAAAGGACAAAAAGTTTGAACAACGAAAACAATGAGACTGGGCCGGCACAGTTGGTGTAGTGGCTTAGGCCGCATAGCCACTGTGCGCGACGTCGTGCGCTCATCCTCTCGGCGCGGCAAGTTTCTTGCCGCAAAGAGTTGGTCGTCGGCACAAAGCTCCACCCAGACCACCGAAAGCTGGTGACATCTAGCAGGTAATGGGAACCGACTGGATCTGCCGTTGCACCGAAGCCGCTCCACAAAGCATGCCGCGTTGGGAAGATCTACGATGTCAGAAGCTGTCTGAGAAACCAACTATGCTGGGAGCCCTCTGGCATATGAGGCACCGGTGGCCGACGGGAGCTGTCAGCATCATGGCCGCCCTCCTGGTGACCAGGGCATGGCTAGGTGTGGCTGGCAGTGAAAGAAGGGCAACGTCCGAGATGACGAATCATGGGGGTAGCGAAATGGACCACAAATCGGATCAGATTGGATCAATGAGACTTGTCCAAAAGTCTTTCCAGCAAAATCACCTTGAGGTCCTGGGGGTCCTTTCCTGCCGGGTCTTCCCACTGGTTTCATTCCATCGGTGCCTCTCAGTCCAGGTGGACCCTGGTGTCCGTCACGCCCTGGGCCGCCAGGGGCGCCCATCTGTAACTGACATTTTAGGTAACGTTGAAGTCTGGTCTCCAACCTGTCCCGGGTTGCCGGGTTGTCCACTGCGACCGCCCATGCCATCCATTCCCTTGGCTCCACGCATGCCTCTGGGTCCCGGATGACCAGGCGCGCCGGGAGGTCCTGTTTGTCCAGCTGGACAGTTGGTACACCCAGCCATCCGTTGACAAGACGGGGACAGATCTGGAGCATCTTGTCCATCGATCCCGTCTTGTCCGAGCTTCCCTTCGGGGCCTCGCTCGCCTTTCGGCCCTGGAGCGCCAATCGGACCGGGAGGACACTGATTGTTGCGGTCGCAGTCTGGAAATTTGTGATATGTACATATACTTTTTTGTGCATAAAAAATTAGTTGTTTGATTGTATTATATTATAATCTACTGTAATGATGCCAACGTAGCCTAATAATATACTAAATGTACAGTAAGTGGTTCAAAATGGGATGACTGGGGTTGGGGTAGATAGTATGCCTGCAGGATGAAGGTTGAGAGTTCGAAATTTCAAAAAGCTTGCTAATGCGTTTTAGTTCATTTTATTAATAATAAGTCTTAAAATTGCAATTTAAGCAGCCAAAAAAGTAGTAATGACAAAAAGACTTCTAAAAACAGCTAACGCAGAAAACGCAAAGTCTATTACAAAAAAAGGGCATTTTAAGCTACATTGTAAAAATAAGTGACTCCCTGAGCAAGTTTGTTAGTACTAGAGCCGCTTCAAGTAATTAGGGTCGGGGCGGGGGCTGTAAATTGTTTCGTGGAGGTGACCTTTCAAGCTAGGGGTAACCACCAAATCCCGTAGTACTATGTATACATGTGCTATGGGCTTGATATTTTAGTGTATAGAGCTTGAGTTATTTGATACACAATAAATAGGAAAAAGACACCCACAGCAAGCAGGTCCTTTAATAGTGATAGCAGCGTCGGGTGCGCCGTAGGCTTGCCGTCTAGCGCGAGGACTCACTCCCACCTCAATCATCTCCGACCAAAGGCTGTTTGATTCGCTTTTGAACTCTTCCATTTGCGAATCGAATTCAGCTCTGATTTGCTGAATTTGGGCAATCACAGTGGGCACCAGGAAGAGGCAGGTGAGAATTGTGATGCCACTGAACACAGTGGCCAACAGGGCGGCCGCTTGAAGAGACATAGCGATGGGAAAACGCCGACCGGAAGCAGTGGGAGAACGGAAGGTAATTTCGCAGTGCCGGTCTGCTACTTTTATAGCGATAGTGCCGACACCCTACGACCTATTATCCTAGTTTTAGTGCTTTTTTAAGGTGATGAAAGTTGCGTAATCTTAAACCAACGAGTTGTCTTTACGAGTGAGTCTTATTGTTTTTGACACTTGCGCGGACTGTTGTGATAAACGGCGCACCGAATGGCCATTAATCGCCGGTGCGAAACCGGTTCCGTTACGGGTGAGAGTGAGGTTTAATTGTCGGACTATAGTGCGCGACCGGGATTATTTACCGTGTCAATTTACATTCGGATCAACGCCGTTTCTCCTTAATCTTTCACACTACGTTGCCCATCTTTTTAGTGCCGTTGCCCGTTTTTGCTCTGTTCTTACATCAAACATTTAGTCGCGCATTTGGGCGCAATCACTAAATGACAAGGCAATTTCTAGCTCGAGCAACGAAACGAGAACAAAACAGATTGTCTTCAATTACAAGCCAGCAAGCTGACGAGCTCCGGTCCATATTCTCCCCCACAAACTGCCGTTTTTAAACTTCTTTTTCTAAGCCTAAGTCTGCTCTTAATCCTAAGCCTAAGTTTAATCCTAGGCGTAGTGCAGTGGTGAGCCGGTACGGTACCTCCTCCTCACCACTACCAATCTGGCTATGAAAGCGCAAAATTTGAACAGGTGTGGTGTGGATGGAACCGGTATATAGTTTAGTGGTAATGCATTGGACTGGAAATCTGAAGGTTCCCAAATAGACTCCTGAACTGTATGAAACTCAATACCACTTGAATATCCCGATCGCGCAAACCGGGGTTTGGCGCGAATTGTTTACAACAGTTCGGATTTTGCCTAATTACGTATGCGCGAATTGTTTCGAACAGTTCGCGCCGGCATCTTATAACGTGTGTATGACTCATATCGAACAGTTCGCGGCCAATTCGCGCGGCGCGAACAGTTTAAAAACGCGAATCGTTGGGGTGTGCGCCAGGCGCACATGGTTTGCAGGTGGGGGATATCGATCATAACCGCTAAGAGCTTCAGTGCAAACAGCATTTTGTCTTACGAAGTCTTACATTATTTTAATTAGACGCTGTTCATCTATGTAGTCAAGCTCAATCACAAATAAGCTATCGACCTCCTGTGAATGATGGTCAATATTAGCGGTGAGCCTCCTACAGCTGGAACTCAGAAGATTCTACTGAATCTTCAGCATTCTTTCCTTCATTCTTCTGACCCATGGGCCATGGCCCTATCGACAGTTCTGTTCGTTTGTGCAGCTGCACGAGTATTCAGCAATCTGCTAGTCACAGTTGCAATCTTGCGACAAAAAGCCCTGCGAGAGACCAAAGAGTTCCTGCTAATATCATCCCTGGCTTTGGTCGACGTCATACATGGTTGGCATCACTTCTGTATGTTCCTCTTTGACTACGACGTCACCCACACTCGATTGCAGTGCTTGTTAACTGTAAGAAATGTTGCTTATCTGCTAGGAGCACATGCAGCACCCATGATGCTGATGGTTGTGAGTGTAGACAGATTGTTGGCTGTGTTTGCACCAGTCTGGTACTACAAACAAAATACCGTCTGCGCTATGAAAATGCTACTGATAGTTTGCACCGTGTCCACTGTGAACAGTCTACACCTGTTGTTCCATGCACTGAGCACAACCAATGAACCAGTTGCATATTGCTTGACAAGCCAAACATTTCTCTTTGGCTATGAAGTTGGTATCGTACTGAAGCAGGTTTGGTTGTACGGCAGTGTAGTGGTGTACATTCTGGTAGTGTTGGTTTACAGAAACTACCTACAAACACAACTAGCTAAGATAGCTCCAGAGCAGAGCAGACAGGCGGATAGAGAGTGGGCCGACTACAAGAACCAGCTGCGATCTGTCACGAAAACCATGGGCATCTCTGCACTGATCACACTGACTTTGCATGCGGTTCCGTGGAGCTTGTTTCAGCTGTTGCGAAAATGGTACCCCAGTTTACAAGTGTATGGCTGGTTGATGATCGCACCTACTGACTTGAGCTCGGTGGCTAACCTGTTGTTGTACACCAAACGGCAGAGAGAGGTCAGAAAAGCTCTGGTGGCTCTAGTCAAGTATCAGAGGTTGCCTGATAGACTGTGTGATTGGTTCATCCAAAAACCCGGCTCTAAACCTAGATCGGTGGCTAAAAGTCAGCCAGAAAGACCCGTATCTTCTCTCCAATAGATAGAACTAGAGCTAGAATATAACAAAAGGCCAACTATCGCTTGCAAACATTAAATTTTAGTGGTGCTTTGCATCAGAAGATCTCGGTTGCAGCTGCAGTTTTATGTAGTTGAATTGAAACATTTTAGTGATTCACCTTTTGTATCGCAAGCATTGGAGTTGGCATTCACTGTTTAGACTTGGTCCTTCAATTCATCTTGTTTGCCAAAGTTTAAATACCAGGATGTACGCTTCTTAGCACAGTCTCTATTATTGTTAGGTTAGATTAACTGGTGGTTGTTGTCTAATGTTCAGTGCAGTTGTGTTTGTATTGTGTTTTGTTGCTAGTTTGGTTACCATACTGAGTTGTTGTTGGTTGTCCAAAGCAAAGCCTACTAGAGACACAGCCGGCAAGAGCAAGCATCAATCGGTTATTAGCAGTGCTCTCTGGAGTGTAGAAGCCACAAATTCCACCTATCAAAACAACGAAACCGAAACCGAACCTGATAGAAGTGTGGGAAACCAGCTAATGGATGGAACAGCGACCAGTGGTGTAAAACCATGCCAATCTCGATACGCCACCTCTACTGTGGCCAAATCTGCCCTTCAAAGCAAAACCATGCCACCGGACACGAAGCGGAACGATGTGACGATCAGCTCCCAGCTGCCCCATTCGGAAGACCACACCCTCTTTTTGTCTCGTTCTGCTAAGACGCATGAATCGGAACACGTATTATAAAGACTGATGTTTACTCTATTCTGTCTGCCCTCAAAACTCGTTAACGATACTCACTTAGTCCATTAATAAACTATATTTTGTTTGCTTATGGCAACCTATTCAATACATTATTGCTATACATATAGATCTCCCAACATACAATACCGTGTAGTCTCGAATAGAAGTAGAAGACAATCTGGGACAGAAGCCGATTGAAGTTTTGAACTTTGAAACCGCTTCAACTCTTTCAAATTCACCTGTATAGTATTGCACAGTGAACAAACATTGTGTTTATGTCATGGAATTTTCGTGTTCGCCAGTTTTCACTGAACAACCCGAACCAACCCGAACACAAAATCGACGATACGAACACAAAATATGGGCGCGGCGAACACAAGACGAAGATTCCAAACAACCCCTAAACACCCTCTGAACACCACCACAAACACCTCACCAAACACCTCCCCAACCTTTCAAGCCTTTGCGTTGTCGGATCAGACCATTCTGTAGCTCATTTGAAAGCCAACGCTGAACCGCATCGAACGCCGTTTATACTGTACGTCATGACATGACCCGTTGAGGCACACAGTTGCTAGATGGTGAGCATCATATTTTGAGATTTGCTCTCTCTGGTCGACGGACCCCTGGTCAAACCCCATATTCAATACGTAGTTTGAGTGCAAAACAGCTTTTTATTGCATTTGTTGCTTCACTATTGAGTTTTAAGGCATTTTCTTCAACCGGAACAGGGTTTTTGAAGAATTTTTAGTCCGAAAACAGGGCTTGGGTTTTTAACGCTTTTTTCGGTTCAAATAGGGTTGAGTTTTAAAGCCAATTTTCTCCCCAGAATCCTTAAAAAGGTCACTTTTTACACCAAAAAAATAGGTCGACAAAACCCACCTTTGAACTTCGGCCCAAAGCCCTATTTGAGATTTGAAAGAGGTCTCCCCGCGGAAAACCCAGCAACATGTCTGGTTTGCGCATTTCCGATTTCATAATTGCCCTTCTGCAATTATAATGAAACTGCAAAAACAAATTATTAATATTATTATTAGTCAACTCCTTCTGTTCGTTGGTCTCTACAACTATCAACCCAGATAAACTATTGTCAAATTATATAATTTATCTTGATTACACATTCACTGTAGCTAGATTAAAACACATTCGATTCTATCTAACATATCATAATAATATTATTATAATAGGTCAAAATTGATTTAAACATCCTATAGCACTGATCGAATTTTAGAACTTTGGTAGGCCAGCTGAAACGCGTGACTCGATATCCACTTCATTTACTCCTCGCAGAAATTTAACCAGCCCTGAAATATTCACTACTGAATCTGTTTACGATACTACCTAACTTCACACCTTTGTCTCCCCAGTCCCGATTCCATGAATTGGCAATAAGCCAATACTTGGTACCTTCTTCCACACCCCAGCCTATCATTTTGACTGCATGTCCAGCTAACAATCGACCCGCTTTGTGCTGGTACACGCCTAGAAGAAATAGGCAGTCATACAAACAAGGACTAAAAGCAAAAAAGCTTACCGTGCTTGTAAACCAGAAAATCTGCGAAAACTACAAAAGCAGCGGTGACAGGACCGTTTGTCATGATTTCCTTCTGAATCGCTTCTTCTGACCCGTCTACCCTGTATGGTTGTTTACCTAGATATTCGCTAAGATTAAAAGTAGATAAGTTTTGCAAATATAAATGCAAAGTTTTAAGTAGGGTTCCGACGATACATCGATATCGATATCGATATCGAAAAGTCGATATATCGACCCTTTTTCCAATATCGATATCGATATCGATATTGCGATATTTCGCATCGATATTTTCGATATTTTTTGGGTGGAAAAGTAGGGCGAAAACAAAACTGACACCAAGTTTATCTCTTTGGAACAGTGAAAAAACAGTTTTTCCTGGACAACTGAGAAATCGATGGTAGTCAAAACATAACAGTGAGATGATAGCTCTCAGAAACATCAATTTCTCGGCAATCTCAGCTTTCAGACAGCAACGCTTAGGTTCTTAAATGTCTGCAGCAGCACTGAAGAGCTGCTCACTCCGCACACTTAAAGCAGGAGGGCAGAAGCAGACATGGGCTTGCATTTCGGCTGAGGGGTGGTAAATTTTCAAATCCTGAGGGCGTACCGCCGGAAGGATGGGTGGTCGAAAGGATGGTAAGCAAAAAAGTCCAATTTTATAGTCAAGATCTTTTTGGCTTATTTGTCACTAAAATAAGTTAAAATACGCTATTCTGTCTGAGCTCTTTATGCCTAATGAGGGTGGAGCATAGGCCTGAGAGGATCAACCTTTTATTGAAGGGCTTCAGAAGGGCCACTACCTTTTCTGCCATTCTCTGCTTGAATTGATATCAGATGGCTGATTGCATCAGTACTTGACTGATAAGCAGCGAGAGCAGTTTGCTCTTTCAAATTTTCAGATTTTCTTACATAACTATAAATATCGATATCGATATCGATATCGATCGATATTGAACTGAAAATATCGATATCGATGTCGATATCGAATATCGACGAATTTTGATATCGTTGGAACACTAGTTTTAAGAGCCAGTTGTTTATTTTAAACTAAGTTTAGTATGTATTTATAAGTCACCGAAAAATCGGCTAGCTTAAAAATGGAAGCAAAATTTTCAACTCGAATTTCATTCTTACTGACGACATTTCAGCCTTCAAGATTTGGGCTCCTACAGTTTTGAGATTATTGTAATAATAAGAATGTTTGAGCTAAAAATAATTTTCAAGAATAGACGAATTCTTGTACCTTGCGCTACATAAATTCTGTGGAAGCCCCTTTATTCTCAAACTATGACTAACTCTCCAGAGGTAATTTCAGCTATTGTTGACCAAAAGAGGTAAAAAAATTGTTGCATAAAAATTCAGTTCTTGATCAAACGCTCCAATTTAGCCTAAATTTGAAGTCTCAAGTCTCTAGTAAGCTAGAAACTTTTTTCGGTGGCTCTTACCTCGCTAATGAAATTGTGTGAAAGCAATTCTTAGAGTTGTTTAGAGCTTTATCGCAACATAACTCTTTTAGTACGTTAAGGCACAACTAAAAAGTTGAACCTAAAAGTTCGATTTTCATCTTTCAATGAAGGGACAAGAAGACTCAACCGAATCTGAGAGACTGACTCTTAAAAATTTGCCACCTCTTGCCAACACTTTATATTTATAGAGTGTTTCTTTGCTACAGTGAAAGCTGTACCGTAGTGTTTATCCTGCTGATAAGACTTGGGGTAGGACGGTTGGCATTTCTTAACACAGGGAGGAGTGGGATAAATCTCTTTTTTACAAGGCGGATAGTGCGTGCTGTTAACGTGATGTTCGCAGTTGGGGAACGGGTATGGCTGACAACCGGATTTGCTTGTAAAATTGCCCCCCGTCACAATTCCTTTTTTGTGCCAATAGCTCCAAGCATGGAATGGATGGCCTCCCTGGCAACTGAAAACTTTCTCATATGAATGACTGGGCAATGTATGATATGCCTAACCCTGCATCTAGGCAGTCCATCACATCGGCAGTGGAGAGATCCACCTGAATCTTGCCATTGGAGTGAATGCAGTTGCGATCAGTGATAGCTTCTACAGTTGAAATCGCCCAGCAACTACCGCAAGATGACTGGTCCCGAATTTCACTTATCACTTTGCACTGGGGCCAATGGAGACGAGCATCAAACGATTCAGGCAGTTCTATCTCCAAGTCTTTATGATCTACTCGAGGACCGGTGCCCTCTTGAGAAGTTAATGCTCCCATCATTCCAATTTTGACCTCCTCAGACAGCTCCATAATACGACGATTGATACCTGCCTAAAGAGAACTCTCTGTTTTTAAAACCCAAACCTGAGTATTTTACAGACCTTCCAGGTTGATTGTTTACAGACCGAGATTGTTGATGTAGTCTATCAGCTCAAGTCCCTCCAGATTCTCTGGGTTGATCTTGGAATATACAAATGGAAGGCAGAGCAGAAGGGCACATAAGAACTTCATGATTGGGAAGTCTATTTTTGGGATGGAAACAAAAAGTGCAGTTTATATGGCGCTCCAGTTTATAGGTTAAGAATTTTATCTTACCAAGACTGTCTGCAGATTGAAGAAGTTCAGACAGAACTCTACCTTAGTCATATCTATTGTACTTTGCTGTTAATCGTGTGTTACGGGCCAATCGGTGAATCGCAATCTCAAGGGCGCAACCGGTCCGTAGCCAAGCTTTATCGAAGACTCCCTCGCTCCAATCGCACACAGCACACAGCAACTTAATCAGACCATGCCATCCATCAAAATACTAACATTTTCCAGACCGGTTGAAACATTCACAACACAGGCTTAACCTTTCCATCACACACTCAACATCCTTCCCCTACAAAGCATGCGTCCTCGCATGACCTAGCCTACCAGCTACTAACACAAAATCTGGACTAAAAGCTTAAGCTAGTACAAGGTACGGTACAATGAATAACATAAAGAATATATAGGAAACAATCTACTGTAACTATACAAAGCACAGAAAACGGACTACAAACAATTGACTAAATAAATGAAATAAATGACTGAGAGCTATCACCTAAGAATATAATGAAACACTATGACAATAGGCATGAATACAGTGGATACTATGAGATAATATGACAAGTACAGATAAGAAAAATAAATAGGATAATCTAACTTTCTTGATCGCCATTGTCGCCATCTTCCAGTTGCAAATCGCGATGGAATCCATCATCACTGTGCGTTCCGACATCCCCTCTCTGTTGAGAAAGCGCTCCGTGCTCCAAGTCCCTCACTGACAGTAGTTGAATGGCCTGAGGTTGCTGTGAATATGGTGATGGTAGCATGGCTTGGTGTTCGAGAGCCCGAATCCGTTGCCACAGTGCCCGATACCGATCCGAGTTGTGACCGATCCGATTGTTGAACTTGTGGTTCACAGCAACTTGATCCTCCGTGTCGTTCTGATCATGATGTTGCTGGAGGTAGAAAAGTTGATCGACTCTGAGTCGCAGGCCAGCAAGATCACGAGTGACCTGATCCATCTGGGTTTGCAGACCACCCACTGAGACATTCAACTGCCTCACTTTCCTTTGTTGTCTTTTCATTCGACCTTGCAAATAGCATGCTGGCTGCAGAACCGTGATTTGCTCATCACGCAAAAACAAAATCAGAACAACCATGACCAGCACGAAGCTTAGCAGCCACACACTGTAGTGTTGCCATATCCAAGTAAGAGCCAAGACAACTGCTTGTACCAGACCAGTCTGATAATCAGACGACTCATTGGCCGACACGATTGGCAATGAAAGGAAGCAGCCAATCAATACCAAGGTCACCAAAGTCATGGGTACAACAAGCGCACCACTTGCAGTTGCTCTAGATCGAAGGTTATACCGTGTTTGATTTGGCTTTGGCATTTGACAAGTTTCATCCACCTTGGCTTGGTGTAATTCCTGTGTAGTGTCCTGTGTTGAAGAAACTTCTGGGTCAGTTAATGCTTTGGTCAGTGCACCGGACTCAGTCTCAGTCCCTTCACCTAACAGAGTACCATGCCACAAGTGACACCATGTCAGCGTTTGCTTTACTTGTGTGGCTACTTCATGCAAGTCCTTTTGTGCCACCAACTGTGAATTATTCTCATGCACTGAGAACAAAGCAAGAAGAAAACCAACAAACAGCAAGACAATTGATCGTGTCTCCTCAGTTGAGACAAACAGTTTATCTTCGTTAGTCGTTGGTATGTGGCAAACTACTAGGAACACAGCTAAGACCAACAGTATGCATCCAAGGCTGATCTGTGTACGCGCTTTGACAGTTGCTACAAGTGAACCATTATCAGCACTGCTGTCAGACTTAACCAACTCAAGAAAGTATGAGTGCTCTGCTGACTCAGTGTCCTCTTTCGTGATCCCAATTTCCATTTTCTGCTCCTCAAACTCCTCTTCCAAAATACTCTGCTCGTTTACTTGCTCTAGCTTATTCACAGAAGTTGTGAGCTCTTTGGACTTCTGAGTAGCTCTGTTACTCTCTCCTTCTTGCACAGCAGTTCTTTCTCTGCATTCCTCAAACTCTTCCTTGAACTTCTTTAATTCCCCCTGGATTATACTGAGCTCCTTTGCCAATTGCATGGCTTCCTAGCAAGCAGAAGTACAAGCACAAATTGAACCATTGACACCGCAACTATTCTGTTCAACTGTAGAATCATGAGGCAGTTTGGCCAGAACTGAAGATGTTTCCACGTTTGAACGCCTATTTTCAGTTGTCACTGTCAAACTCTCAAGACCTGCTTTAGCATCCATCTTAGGATTGTTTGCCACTGGAGCAGCTTCACTAGCCAACTCAATGTGCACTTCCGCCTGTTGTTTCAGAACAAGGTTTTTGTTGCACAGCAGTAGAGACCTGCTTTGTGAAGTTCATAAGCACAAGTTCCCTGCTGACAATATTGACAAAACAAACGATGCAGGCTGTTAGAGTCTGTGTGCAGACTGCCTTCTACTCGACACCAATGAACAATAGCTTTCTGATGCATGAAGGTAGTTGCATTCCTGAAATTCCGTTTGTGGCCGCATTTTGAAGCCAACATAGTATTGTATACTGGTGACTCTTCTGAGACCAGCTTTTTCTCCTCTTCCACACCTAGTACAGTAACACCAAAACCATGCACTAGGTCAGTGCCATCCATACCTTCTGTGTCACTCAAAAGCATTTGGTTTGTCATACCTTGCAGTGGTTGGGAGTTGCTGTCACCCCAATTACCTCCTTGAAAAGAGTGACCATGATTTCCATGATCTTCATTATCAGCATAATTACATTCACCATCTTCATACATTTCATTCATTACTTCCTGCACCATTTCGCGTAATTCAGAGTAATTCAAAAAGTCATTATTGCCATCATGCTGTGGCTGAGGTCTATAATTCACTCTGTTTGCACCATGGTTCCGCATTTGTCCAGGTGGCCGGAATCGACCATAATTTCTGCGGTACCGACGTTGGTTACTGTTGGCTGCATAATTTGGAGTTTCACAGCCATAGGAATTCGGCCTGTTAGCTTGATGTTGATTTGCCATGTTTTGGTTTGTCAACAGCCCAGCCAACAGTGCAACAAGCGACTGGTCATTGCTAGCACTGACTCCATTAGCATTTGGAGTGGTGACCGAAGGTGTGACTGTGCTAGTAAGAGCCGAAGTTGCAGATGTTGCAACAGAAGTCCACAAATTTGCTTTAGCGCGGCTCTCGTAGCGCTTAGCTAATACCACCGCATCGTTCAAAGTACTGGGGTCTTTATCTTCCACAGAAAAACGTAAGTAGGGCAGTAGGCCACGGAGAAAAACATCACGCGCCAACGTAGTGCGCGCCTCCTCCGCAAAGTCAGCATAAGCGTTATGCACTAGATCAACAATTACAGAGGCGTACTGCTCTACACTTTCGTCAGGCTTTTGCATACGATGCATTAGCTCAAGTGACAGCACATTCTCTGGTGGTTTAAACCGATCAGACATACGCTGTACCAAAACATTGTAGTTGTTTTGGTCGGCCTGTGGCAAAGATTCCATATACTCTCGGGCAGGCGATAATATATATAGATTGGCATAGCCCGACGCCTGCGGTCATTGTCCCAGTTACAAGCAGTCGCAACCGTTGTAAACTGTCGATGCCATTTGGTAAAATTAGAGTCCCAAGTGTCTCCTTTAAAGAATGGAATCAGGTTGCTCACATTTCCAACACCCAGATTAGCCGGTTGGCCGCTGGCAGCCGCAACATTTTGGGCCTGAGCCTGTTGCTGCATTAATTGCACAGCTTGTTGCATTTGCGCCAAAACTTGCTCCATATTTCTCTGAATTTCACGTTTTGCTAGCCGTTCAGCTCTTTCACTTTCTTGCCTAGTAGCAGGTTCAATTTTAGGCGATGTAGAAGGTGATAAAAAAGTGTCAGCACTACCCGAGGCAATGCTTTGTCGACTCGTTCCTGGTAGAAATTGCCTGACCTGATCCGTTAAACGCTGTATCGGGGAAGTAGTTACTTTAGCAGTCGGGGGCTCTGCTAAGTTTGCTTTTTGGGGCGTTCGCGTAAACATAGGCTTGTGCACAGCCAAACAATTTCTTCAATCAGAACGCCAAATTCGAAATACTTTTTTCCGACCAGGGCCCTGGTCTGTACGTATACGTACTGAAAAACAAGAGCACTTTTTTGCTCTGATGTGGCCTAGACAAAACTGTAGTCGCGAGAATTATACCGTCAGCGACTGGCCAACAAATAATTTTCACCACGAGATAACTTCGGTGGCCCCCTATTATAGCAGACAATAAATACGTTCACCACGAGATTTCTTCAGTGGGATAATAACTAGTCACCACAGTGTGTTTAGTGGTCAGGTCCGGTCACTACCTTCCTTCGCCGACAAAAAAGCCTACGGCAAGCCTCCTTCTCCTCTAAGGTAAATACCCAGTACAGTGGGAAAATATCGAAATTTTTAAAACATATTAATATAACTATACATATATGTTTTTCGCCAATCAAACATATAAATAACACATATAGTTATATGTTTCTGAAAATTGAATATGCACATATTTTTAAACATAAAACATATTCGTGTTAAAGTCACTTATTCACTTATATTTTGTCTTAATTTTCGATAATTCAAACTTGAGATTCTGAATTATCTGTTTAAAACGATTTGCAACAATTTAGATAGCATACTCAGATTCAATAAGTTTAAGTGAAAGTCAGATTTTGGAAAAGTTTACTGTCAAACAGCAACTAAAAGTCTTGAAATCATGAATTCCTATAGCAAAAATATGTATATGTTTCCAGAAACATATTGGCTTCAAAACATATAAATACAAAACATATTTGACATGCAAACATATTGAGAAACATAAACATATATGTTTTCCCAAAAACAAACATATTTATGTTCTAAAACATATACATAAAACATATATGTTTCCCACAGTAATACCCAGCTAGTCAAAACGACTTACTCGTTCGTTCGTTCGTTCGTGAGGCGTAGGCCGGCGCGGTCCAAGAGATGCTCGCTGCTACCACTTGTTACGGGCCAATCGGTGAATCGCAATCTCAAGGGCGCAACCGGTCCGTAACCAAGCTTTATCGAAGACTCCCTTGCACCAATCGCACACAGCACACAGCAACTTAATCAGACCATGCCATCCGTCAAAATACTAACATTTTCCAGACCGGTTGAAACATTGACAACACAGGCTTAACCTTTCCATCACACACTCAACACGTGCGAACTTTGCCAAAGTTCAAGTATTTTGTCTGTTACATTCAACACCAGCTTGAAAACCCAGCAAGAATTCTCTACTGCTCTTAAATGTCAACTCTACTGTTAGTAAACAAAATTCCAAGCGAATACGTAGATTCTCCTCCATTGATTTCTGCAATATTTTTTGTCCAATGCAAGTACTGTTTGATAAATAAATGTTCACTAAAGTAGTGATGTAAAAAATTAATTTAATTGTAATTGAAATTCGCATAATTGGCCCGTTTTTAATTTCAATTCAATTAATTTAATTTAATTGAAATTCAAAAGTTGGGCCATAATTTAATTGTAATTTAATTGAAATTCGCCTGGAATTTCAATTATGTTTTCAATTATTTCCTGTGGTGAATGTAAGGAAATCTGCAAGTATTAGAGGCGCTAACGACTTCAAATATAAACCTATTTAGGGTTTGTCACCTCTTTACACTGACCTCACTATGTTTTGTAATATTTTATGATCTGCTTTTTATTTTGTAGTTCATAAAAGCCAAAACAGTGATTTTTGGATGTATGGTGGGTTGACTGACACCCTTTTTGGCAAAGGTACCTAGTGATGTTGCTCAAAAATGCTGGGAACCTTTAGATTATGCACTGATATATAGTAATAATGAACTAACTGTAAATTTCCCTCAGAATACCATTTTATGCGTTTTTAAAAGGCAAGAATTTAAAATTTTCTCGCCTGGTTGGACAGCAGGCTAACCAGGTGTCTCTAAGCTTTTACATTGACATTTTTCTAAGTCCCTGGGTCAGTGTCATTGTCTTTTAACAGCAAAATTACAATAGTTTTCGAAAAATTGAAAAAATAATTGAAAAAAATAGCATAATTGAAATTTTCCGAGGTTCCATAATTTAATTGAAAATATAATTGTAATTGAAAATAATGGAAAACTATTTCAATTAATTTAATTTAATCTAATTGAAATTAAAAACTGAGCCCATAATTTAATTGTAATTGAATTGAAATTCAAATTCCATAATTTTACATCAGTACACTAAAGAAATAGCTTTATCCTTAATCTTGTTTATTAACCAAATTTTATAAGTAAGTAAACGTATATTTCCAGACTCACAATTTTGCAATGGACGTACTGTACACGATAAATACGATACAAATCAAGGAAATTAAACCATTCAGAGTTAGCCAGCCATATTAGAGCTGTTTTATAACCCAAGCCTATCTACACTGTACAAGGTAATCTTCTAGTGTTATACATACCGTTGAAAATAACATTTTGTAGGCTTATACAAAGTGAAACTGCACAAAACCTGCAAAGTACTATTTATAGAAACGAAATTCTTAATTTTTTGGTGGTTTGCTTGTTTTGCAAAAGGTTTTGTTTATGTTTGTATTTATTTATGAATGCGTAGTATTTTGTATTCTAACAAAGATTGTCATGTCTGTCTGGTAAAGCTAGATTACGAAATTTTAAGATTTCAATTCAGTTACAAGCCAGGATTTGAACTAAATTATGGGGCCGGATTTAATATTCTATAATATTTTTGCACTATTTTACATTTTTTAAATGTTTTAAATCCAGTTATTTTGCCTCACAGAATATTTATCAATTGTCTTTTAAATTTTTACAAATACGTTTACAAATATCAAATATTTTTGCACTATAAAATCGCACAGATATAAATTTTGTGAATCATCATCAAAGCCAGTGCAAAAAAAATTCGGAAGAGAAAAACAAGTTGGTATAACTTTTAAAAATGTGTAATAAAAGTACAGAATTTATTCAAACACACAGATTGGTATTTTCGTAGATATAGATTTCTTTTAATCAACGCATGAAATAAAAATAATAGAAGTTCTATATGAACATCAATTCAACTATTTCCTCTTTCATATCTTCTACGAGTGAAATTAAATTAGCTAAAGAGAATTTGAACTCTACAAATAATTCTACAGCATATGAGGCACTAGGCTGTTTAGAATGCTGATACATCATACATACATGTATAAAGTTCAATAATTTTATATACCAAGATTACTAAAAAACGCAGACTTGCTTAATCATATCAACTTTACTCTTAATAGTGCTCACATTGGAAAAGTTTAAAAACTGGCGTAAAAACAGTGTATATCCCAAATAGGGACACAAATGATTATTGCTTCATTCAATACCGACAAGGTCATATAAGTCATAGTAGTCAGAATTTTTAAACTGCGACTTCATATTAGAGCTAAAGAAATACAACTGACAATCAAGTATCTTCTGATTGTAGCTGAAACTTCGACACATTACTTTGCTTTTACATTTTTTGCTACATTCAGCAACATTCTTTTCCAATTCTAGCCCGACTCTGATGGTATGATGACCCACCATTCCTTTCTTTGCTAATCGATACAACTTCGTTGGTGGCTCTAAAACGCTAGCCAGCCTTACATGCATTATAGTGTGTTTAAGATATAGTATTACCATACTGACATATTGATTTATGAGGGCTCTTATTGTTGCAGTCATGGAATCTACCCAGTTGATTTTCTTTAGACAAGTTGATACACCCAAAGTCTTCATCTGAATTGCTGGGTTGACCTATGTCCCAAATGATTGACGTCTCGTGTAGGGACATATTTATGCCGTTGTACGGAAAATACGACCATACGCCATGTATTTTCTTAATCCCAACCCAATAATAAGGGTCTGAGTCTGAGCAGAAACAAAAATTAGCTAGCTATGCAGAAATGCAATTAAGAGTCGTTCTCTGGTCACATCGAGTTTCAGTATTCAGACCCAAAATTGAAACTTTGAGCTAGAGAGCTGTAAGTTGGCACACTAATACATACTTATGAGTTATCTTTCAGCTGCAAAGGATTAGTGGATCTGACGCTGCTGTCCTGAGATATAGCCTTCCGAAAATCGGTCCGCTTAACTATGGGACCAAAATTTCAAACTCGAATTGCTCGCTTCATACTCGGAATTTGGACCTAAAAATTGGGGGTTTTAGAGTACTTTTAGACTGCTTTAAGAAACTGTTGTCAAATTTTCGTTTTCAGAAAAAAAAATTTTTTTCGCCCCCTTTGCGCCCCCCTAGCTCGTCTGGAACCCCCCCAACCCAGTTTTTTTATTTCAGAAAAATGTTGCGCTATCAATTACCTACCGCTTGGTGTGAAGCATTGTTTGCTCAGACCCGTGGAGCGTTAGAAAGCTGAGGTCAAACATGCCCCGGTCGCAAAATTTTCGCACTTTTCTCAGGTCAAATATTTCCAAGTCCGGTTTTCCACCTACTAGTACAAATTCGGACCTAAAAATTGGGGATTTTAGAGTACTATTAGACTGCTTTAAGAAACTTTCGTCAAATTTTCGTTTTCAGAAAAAAAAATTTTTTTCGCCCCTTTGCGCTCCCCTAGCTCGTTTGGAACCCCCAACCCAGTTTTTTATTTCAGAAAAATGTTGCGCTATCACTTACCTACCCTTCGGTGTGAAGCATTGTTTGCCTAGACCCGTGGAGCGTGAGAAAATTGAGGTCAAACATGTCCCAGTCGCAAAATTTTGCGCACTTTTCTCAGGTCAAATATTTCCAAGTCCGGTTTTCTACCTACTAGTACGAATTGGGACTTAAAAATTGTGTGTTTTAGAGTACTTTTAGACTGCGTTAACAAACGTTTGTGAAATTTTCGTTTTCAGAAAAAAAAATTTTGGGGTTTGGGGGTTCCAGACGAGCTGGGGGCGCAAAAGCGGGCGAAAAAATTTTTTCTCTAAAAACGAAAATTTGACAAAAGTTTCTTAAAGCAGTCTAAAAGTACTCTAAAACCCCCAATTTTTAGGTCCGAATTCCTACTAGTAGGTGGAAAACCAAGACTTGGAAATATTTGACCTAAGAAAAGTGCGAAAATTTTGCGACCGGGACATGTTTGACCTCAGCTTTCTCACGCTCCACGGGTCTGGGCAAACAATGCTTCACACCAAACGGTAGGTAATTGGTAGCGCAACATTTTTCTGAAATAAAAAAAAACTGGGTTGGGGGGGGGGGTTCCAGACGAGCTAGGGGGGCGCAAAGGGGGCGAAAAAAAATTTTTTTTCTGAAAACGAAAATTTGACAAAAGTTTCTTTAAGCAGTCTAAAAGTACTCTAAAACCCCCAATTTTTAAGTCCCAATTCCTACTAGTAGGTGGAAAACCAAGACTTGGAAATATTTGACCTGAGAAAAGTGCGAAAATTTTGCGACCGGGGCATGTTTGACCTCAGCTTTCTCACGCTCCACGGGTCTGAGCAAACAATGCTTCACACCAAACGGTAGGTAATTGATAGCGCAACATTTTTCTGAAATAAAAAAAACTGGGTTGGGGGGTTCCAGACGAGCTAGGGGGCGCAAAGGGGGCGAAAAAAAATTTTTTTTCTGAAAACGAAAATTTGACAAAAGTTCCTTAAAGCAGTCTAAAAGTACTCTAAACCCCCCAATTTTTAGGTCCGAATTCCGAGTACGAAGCGAGAAATTCGAGTTTGAAGTTTTGGTCCCATAGTTAAGCGGACCGATTTTCGGAAGGCTATATCTCAGGACAGGAGCGTCAGATCCACTAATCCTTTGCAGCTGAAAGATAACTCATTAGTATGTATTAGTGTGCCAACTCGCAGCTCTCTAGCTCAAAATTTCAATTTTGGGTCTGAATAGGGCAAAGGGGCAAAACGCGATCTGACCAGAGAACGACTCTTAATATCATACTGAAATCAATGCGAGAACGCAATTCATCAGCAATTAGCCTGTTTAGGTCAGCGTCAAGCAAGACTAGATGACCGTTTTTCATTTCTTTACATCCATCTTTGTGGGCAAATTCAAAATTAAACTTCTCCTCAACCACTTTGAAACACCACGCTTTCGCACTGAAAGCCGCTTCGCCTAATCTTTTGCAATTTGCTGTGAAATCTAAAACAAAAACAAACTAATTTTTTTTTTCAAGCTAAAAATCTTCTTGAAAAATTGCCTGATTTTTGTTGGCAGGTAAAGTCTTTGGTTCGATTCAAACTTGCTCCAATTGAAATCCAGTTGCCATTTTTACATTGAAATTTTGCCAATGCTAAATTAACATTTACGAATGGCTGAACACAGGAGTTTGATTCATCGCAGAAAACTTTGCCCTCTGCTTTCTGTGATTTATCGACCATCGTTTGCTTTAGAGTGCATGTCATTCTCGCGATTGTTCCATTGGCAATCCTGCCCGGCAGTGCATTATTGCCGCTGATTTCTAAAATCTACATAATTACCGACCGACCGACCGACCGACCGACCGACCGACCGACCGACCGACCGACCGACCGACCGACCGACCGACCGACCGACCGACCGACCGACCGACCGACCGACCGACCGACCGACCGACCGACCGACCGACCGACCGACCGACCGACCGACCGACCGACCGACCGACCGACCGACCGACCGACCGACCGACCGACCGACCGACCGACCGACCGACCGACCGACCGACCGACCGACCGACCGACCGACCGACCGACCGACCGACCGACCGACCGACCGACCGACCGACCGACCGACCGACCGACCGACCGACCGACCGCTAAATCAGTACAGTAGATTAGCAAGTACTTGGATAGAAAGCATAGGACAATCCATTTATTGCTTTAGGCAATTTCTCCTCCGCACAAGCTGAAAAAGACAATGAAAGCAGACACAGCATTAGTTGTCCGCATCACAATTTATCTGTTCACGTGACTGAATTTCGTTCAAATACGCTTCTGGGAAGCAAACTGCTAGTACTGCGGGCAACAGAAAAGGGCAGAAATATACGAACAGCCTCAGTGCCGACATTTGCCTCTGTGTAATATATAGCGTGAGGCGGCCTTTCATGCATCGCCTGGTCTAAAACTATAATAACTGCTTTTTGTTGCTGCTACTCCATAATTTCCTCTAAGATAAACGATCAATGAGCGAAATAGACAAGTCTTTGCACTCACTGAACACAAACAAACTTTAGGCTGTTATTCTTTATTCTAGAAGGTGATTCCCTTTCGTGTTGCGTCTTGAAGAAAAACTGCTGAGATTTTTGCTGCAGAAGTCACTCTTGCTTCACCTTTTGTATTGCATAGAAGAGTATGCCGTTTTAGTTACCCATCTAGCTAGGCCAAAGTGATTAGTATGGGATATTTACAGACTACGTAGTGGCACATGGTGCGTGGTGTCGAAGTCTAAGCATAAGTAGAAGCGTGTGAACACAGTCGGCGGGATTCAATAAACGCACACCAGACCAGACAGACAGACAGCTGTTGAAAGCCTGCCACTATATAACCCCTTCCCACCTTCGGTCTGTCAAAGAAAGCCATCTACTAACTAACGACTTGCGCAAAAAGACGTCCTCAAAACTATTAGTGGGCTTTGATTTGAAGTCAACAATGAGCCCCAAGTTTGCTGTTGCTTGTGTTTTGGTGGCTTTTATGACCGAAGTTCATCTCGTCTCTGCTCTCAGTAAGAGTAAATTGGTTATAATCACAATTGAAGCAGGTCAATGCCAAAGGGGTTTGAGAAGTTTTCTAACTCCAACTGACTCTCATAGTTTTGCGCGACTAGCTTGAGTGTGTGGATTGAAGTATTGTGTTCTGTAGGAAAGTGTTCGTCCTCGGCGGCAGTCTGCAGACACAAGCGCTTTCAACAGTTCTGCGAGTGTTACGAAGGACTGGAATGTCTCAAGTACCACCCTCTTCCTGGCGAATCGAACGACTGGCTGTGCTAATCTCTTAAACCAATCTGTTAATTAATTATCACCGACAAACTTTGTAAAGCTATGGAAGAACTTGCTTTTAAATTAGCACTCGACTTACTGTAAAGTCGAACATTTTCTATGTACAGGGTCGGTGAGAAAAACCAGTCACAAAGATTCTTTACTGTAGCAACTGCAAATCTCAACCGATTCTTTAAGAATCGTTTTTAAATGAAAGATAAATATATTCTTGAAAGGATGTTCAAATTTTTATTCACACACTCTGCTTGGTTCGTGTCACGTCTGATGTGAACTACTGTTGCTAAGTAAATTATAATTATAATTATATTTTTTTAGAAATTTACTAACACAAGTAAATTATTTGGTAAGTAAAGTATAATTTTCATTAAATTAAAAATCAATTTTCCTTAAGTAAATTATAAGTATTATTTTAATTTAATTATATTATTTTTTGAAATTTACTAATACAGTCATGTCTCGTTAATCCGGACAAGTTGGGACCGGCCAATTTTGTCCGGATTATCGAATTTCCGGATTAACGAATCAAAGCCAAAACACTGTTTTCAGGGTCAGAGGCCTAAATGACAGCTTTTTGTTAGTTGCATGTCAGATTCTGCTGCTGTACCTCCTAATTAAAACCCAAAAACTTATTTCAGCTGATTATAGCTCCTAAAAAGGCAAAAATAATCACATTCTGACTCAAAGAAAAGCATTATTCAAGTGAAAATTCACACCTGAATTTAAAAATTGCGCATGGATTTTGTCCAAATTAACCAAATCCGGATTAACGAATCACTTTACCATACAAATTTCGAAGTTGGGACCCCAAATCTTCTGTCCGGATTAACGAGTCATATAACATGGGGGGAAAATTGGGACCTGTCCTAATCTTGTCCGGAAGGGGAAAATCCGGATTAACGAGGTCCGGATTAACGAGACATGACTGTACCAGTACTAAATCGTTTGGTAAGTAAATTTTAATTTTAATTATATTTAAAATTAATTTACTTAGCAACAGTGATGTGAATGTGTTCGATTTGGCGCTAATCTTTGTTACATACAGTAATCTTTGTCTTGTTCTCTGTTGAAGACTCGTTTGCCCTACTTAGGTTTCTTGGGTGGCCGGGCTGTGAGGCAGCGGGTCAGTTGGTGAGCGCAAGTGAGCGACTGTGTTACAAGATGGTTATCGTAGAGAATGAAGCCCTGGTCTAGTTACTGGAGTTTTTCCGTTATTCACGCTTCCTTCAGCAAGTAGGTAGTTGTGTCTCGCTCGCGTTTGCCTTCTCACAGTCGTCGCGGCACTCTTTTCGCTACTTTCGGCTTTGGCTTCGCCCAGCTTTGACAGCTCCAGAGATATTTGCCCTCAAAGTCAAAACAGCGATTTTGGCAATGAACAAAACGGTACTGTTATTTTACTAGTGGATTTTTATTTTACTATTTATTAACTAAATTTACTACAAATTCAGCTCTTCAATTTAATTTTAATTTTTGTTTTACTAATAAATTTACTAATTTTACTACGATTTTACTAGTCATTACGAGCAATTTTGCATCATTGATGCCAAGATCTTATGAATAATTAATGTTGGTGCTAAACAGTTGCTAAATATGATCATGATACGAGGATCTCAAAGAAGTTTAGAGACAAAAATGTCAGAAATTCGACTGACAAAACTGCTCGCACACATCTTTTACTGTAAAATTAATCAAGAATTTAGCTGAAATTAACTAAAAACTAGTAAAATAATAGTAAAATTTTCATTTTACTATTGGCGGTCTTTGTTAATTTAATACTATGTTTACTTTACTATTGGCTCTTAATTTTACTTTTTACTATTATTTTACTACTAGTAAAATACCACTAGTATTACTAATTTTTGTTTTACTATACTATAGTAAAATAACAGTACAAAACGGCATTCCGTTGCAGTCGAGTGAAACAGATTCCCACTGCTGACGGCCAACTTAAAGAAGCTTCTCTAGCCCTTGTGACAAACACATTCGGTTACTTCACCAGTAAAGTCTCGTTAACTGTCAGAAGTAGCAATCTGTTTTATTATGAAGTGTAACAGAATAATAAAAATCGCTATTTTCATAGTCGGAACCACTGTTTTGACTTTGGGGGGCAAAAGTCTCACGAACCAAGCAGAGTTTATGAATAAAAATTTGAGCACCATTTCAAGAATTTGTTTGTCTTTCATTTAAATAGGTTTATTCAAGTCGGTTAAGATTTGCGGCTGCTACAGCATGCGGGTTGTGTTTTACGGACACTGCATTGTATTTTACATTTGTATGTATTTTACAAAATTCATTATATTTTTAATCGGTCAACCAGACAATTTCGAATCTGAATTCCTAAAACTGCAGCAACAGAAACGCTTCTGGATACTTGTTAAAGATTTTTTGCTGACGACTTCTCTAAAATAGATTCCTGTGAATTCGGAAAAAGTCTGTCAGTTTTACAGACTTGTAACCCAGTCGCTTTTAAACGGGTTACAGATTGTTTTAAGAGAGTACCGATGCATGTCACCTGACTCCAGGTATGCACATGGATTGGATTGACAGAGAGAGTGATCTGATCGTTATGTCCTTGACGGAACATGCGTAGAATAAATTTTCAATCATTTATGTATTTCACAAGCCCTGCACATACATTGTATTGCTATAATCACACAACATTGTCATGTATACTGGTGCCACACGAATGATAGGCGCACGGCCGATCTATGTCTGTGAGTCAGTTTTCATCATTCAGCATCCGTGTATTAGCGTCTAGAGAGGCGTAGGACTAGAGAATCTATAAAACCAGAATGTCTCTCACTGATGCAACAACACCGATGTCGTCAAGCAAAGTGGAATTTGTGAAGCAACAGGTAGACGACACTCAACGGACGATGCGCGATAGTTTGGAGATAGCGACGATTCGGTTTGAGAAATTGCAAATAACCGAGGAACGAAGTAGCAGGCTTTCTAAGCAAGCAGAAGAGCTGGCCGAAACCACGGCGAAAGTTAAAAGAAAGCTGAGGAAACAATCGCGGCTCAGAAAACATTGGCCGCTGGTAGTTTTAGTTTTTCTGATTGTCCTAGTTTTAATTATAACTGCTCTCTATGTTTATTGGCAAGTTGAGTGACAGATTTGAATAAAACTCTTGGCCAGAACAATGCTTCACCATGCATCGAGTTCACCAATACAGCTATCTGTAGCTATTACTAAATGTTCCAGTGGCGTATCCAGGATTTTGGAAAGGGGGGGTGTAAAATTTTGAAAGTGCATGGTTGGGCCGCTGCCCAACAGGGTAAAAAAATTTAGCAAAATTAGCCTTCAAAAACGCGTTTAAAACGCATTCCGAGCTTAAAATTAACAGAAATTACAAGTTTTAGTAGTTTATAATGGCCTGGTTGGGCTTCTGCCCGACCAGGGCGAGAAAATTTTGAAAATTTGGCCTTCAAAAACGCATTTAGAAAGCATTCTGAGCACAAAATAGACAGTTTTAATACATAATTCATTAGTTTCTTATATTTTTGACAGACTTTTTCTTCCTACCTCCACCGCAAAGGGGGGTGTACACACCCTACACCCCCCTTGATACGCCACTGAAATGTTCTGTTTTGCGCTTAGGACATGGTAATATAATATACATACATACTGAGTATTTCATCTACAAACACAAACGTTAAGCAAAGGTCAGTCTTTTAAATGTTACAGTACATGGACAAATAAAGGACCGCAAGTTAAAAATCTATTCCAAGCTCTCTGCGTCGGTTATTAACGGGCGCTGAATGTAAAATTGTTCCCTAACCTATACCGACGAAGAAAGAAAGAACAGATTCTGTTTCAGCTTGGGTAAGTTTTTAACTTTCTTCTTCTCAACAGCTGCACTATAGGAAACAAAAACGAGGACAGTAACTCTCGAGGAAAGCAAACAGGCACATAAACATTGAAATATAGACGCCGTTTTGCATATTTGTATCGCAATTTAGGCCCTACCGCACCTATGATCTAAATCTGCGGGTATGGCCTGTGTATCTCCAGATCAATATTTACCCAATATTTACCCGGACAGATTAATATACCCGAAATCGAACAAAATTTACCCGACCCCGTTAGATATATTTACCGGTTGCCAGAGGTCTTAGCAAACAGTAAAAAACGTAGGAACAGCAAAAATTCCGGTAATATCGAATCGGCATAAAGCGCAAATTTACGGTACCAGCGCTAATGCGTGATAAAGTTTACATCAACTTCAACTTTATTCTCTCAACCCACACCAACAGCGTGGTTCAAACGAGGGGTTGGAGACTCAAATAAAGAACAAATGTACAATACAAAACAGTCCAAAACTACTGCACTGTTACCAACTGAGACTCCTGCAAATGTTGAAAAAACATCATATTAAAATAGGATTTGAAACCAGCAAAGTTTTTGTGCACAACATCGTTTGGAATGGTGTTTCATATAGAAATAGCATTGTACGAGTTACATGTGCGTTCAGTACCCCATTTACATTGGAGGAAACCCATTCCCACCCGCCGAGCCGAGCCGACCACCCAGCCTAGCTTTTAGCTTTAGGCCTAGGTTTAATCTTAGCTTTTCACGTTGAAAATACCTATTTCGCGGGTGGAGTAGTGTACCGGGTATCATTTGCATTAAAGCTTGACCGGTAAATAGAGACCGGTAAATAGGGACGTTCTTGACTGGTAAATAAAGAATACAATAACGCCTAGACGGTCTTTCTTGGTAATGCATAGCATGTTCTTGAATAAAATGCGGTTTCGCACTAATTTAGACCCTAAATAGAGATATGGCACGGTTTCGAAAGCGTTTGAGTTTAGGAGAGGCTTGGTTGGAACTGTCTTCGGCACAGGTAGAGCTAATTGGGTCCTTGTTTAGTAAAATCTTTTTCCCTATAGAGTTGTTGACGGCCCGGCGGATACAAGCAAGCAGCAAGAGTTACCATTGTGAAACCAACAAAGAACGCGTTTGCACATTAAAAGTGGTTGTGCTCATATAAGTTAATCCGAATCTTCTGTTTTCTACGTCAGTTCATGTGCTTAAAGAAGACTCTGTTTCACTTGACAGCATTGCAGAAGCCAAAACGGTCTGAAATTGCATTTGGACCACTTTGGTACAGACCGCCTAAACAATGGGCCACTTTGATCGGGAGATACCAACGACGCACCAAATCATGGACGACTAAAAACTACTGGACTGATCGCGCTCCCGACCGCTAATACATACTTAGGGTAACTTTACAAGTCCATATCTTTGGAACCGTTCGACCTACAAACAATATAAATACATCTTTAGAATCCTCACGGTATCAGCAAACGAACGATGTGCTCAAATCGCTTTCAAACCCACTACAAGAAAAGTTGATTTTTTTACATCGCGCAAATTAGGATTACCGATCAATGTTGCGCAGATTAGGTTGCACCACAGTACAGAGCTCGGCCCCCTCTACAACTTTGGTCATACGGCCCAACGCGCTCCAACACATCCATAACGAGTTATTTGTAAAAAAAACTCTGAATTCATTTAACTTTGAAACGGAGTCAGTAATCTTGTTATGTGCGCTAACTCATAGCTAATTTCAGAAAATATAAGAAAGAGAATAATTTATTTTTGCGTACAGTGCAGTTACGTGCGCGCGTATGTAGTTGTCTGTTTGTTTACTTTAGCCGCCTACCTGCAACGGCGGTGTGCATCGATTTTTCTGGCCACACCTGTCTGCTTGTCTGTTGTCTGGCACTGGCAGTGTGTGCTGGTGAGGTGCTCGCGAGGTTTGCGGCCGCGAGTTTCTTGCTTGTCGGTCGGCCAGCCGGTTTTTTGCTGTTTGGTTTAGTGTGCACCCATAGGTATTATTCAAGACTGAATTATTAAAGATTTTCTGATACGCCGTCATCCCGTCATCGTGATGCTTCTTGCTTCACATGTTTCCTGCGCATTAACTGTTCTTGCCGGAAATTGTTGGGCCACCCATTAACCTTAGTAACCTATCTCATTGACTTCTTTCATCTTTTTTACACGATTCCCCACCATATAGATAGGCCAAAGCTGGCTTTTTTCTCATTGTATCGGCTTGCTAATTGCTTTATTCATTTCTTAAGTGAATTTCGTTTCTCTTTTTCTCTTCGACTGATGATTCTTAATTGGTTTTTGACATTCGCGCTTAGCGTGTTCGTCTTTTCTTGCATTCAAAACGACCCTACTCTCAAGGACAAGTTCCTACACTGCGATTTTCACCGGCCAGTGTTTGTTGAAATCGTCCTGTTGCTGTTAGAAGAGGATTCCCAGCTGCTTGACATTCTGGTTTTTGAGCTTTCCTGTCTGCAGGGTCACTCGTTTGCCCGAGTTCTCGTCACCAAATTTTTCAACTGCATGCGTAAAAACCTCGTCAAGAAGCTCACTGCTTCTGGTGTTAAGCGCAGTGCGCAAGCCAAAATAACAAATTTGGACATAGTCGGTAACTGTATGTAATGCTACTTTCATTCTCCTGTGATTTTTGTCCAGTGTTCATAATATCTTGTCTGATATTCTTTTTTCCGGTCGCTTCTATGCTGTTAATGCATGTTTCCCATGTATTCAATATGTTCAGAGTTTTTTGCGAATAACCCCTTATGAATGCGTTGCAGCGCTTTGGGCCTTATGACCAAAGTTGTAGAGGGGGCCGAGCACTGTACTGTGGTGCAACCTAATCTGCGCAACATTGATCGGTAATCCTAATTTGCGCGATGGAAAAAAATCAACTTTTCTTGTAGTGGGTTTGAAAGCGATTTGAGCATAGCGTTCGATTGCTGATACCGTGAGGATTCTAAAGATGTATTTATATTGTTTGTAGGTCGAACGGTTCGAAAGATATGGACTTGTAAAGTTACCCTAAGTATGTATTAGCGGTCGGGGGCGCGATCAGTCCAGTAGTTTTTAGTCGTCCATGACCAAATCTGCGCCCAAGCTATAAAATCGGTAATATCGAATCGGCGCAAAGGTAATCGGCGCAAAGCGCAAAGCGCAAATTTACGGTACCAGCGCTAATGCGGGAAAACTTTACATGTGCGTTCAGTACCCCCAATTTACATTGGAGGAAGCCCATTCCCCCACCCGCCAACCACCCTGACTTTATTAAAGCCTTGGTTTTAGCTTAGGCCTAGGTTCAATCTTAGCTTTTCAGGTTAAAAATGGCTATTTCGTGGGTGGAGGAATGGACCGGGAATCATTTACATTAAAGCTTTAAACTGGTTAGTAGTCTAACTTAGCTTCTTGTTTGGAGGGTAACGCGAACGTAAAAAAGTACTGCTGGGCTGGGAAAGTACTGACATAATATTATTATAATATTATAATCTCACCAGCAATCTGCTGAATGCTGCAGAAACTGTTGCTGCTGCGGCGAACCACACTTCTTATTTACGAATCTAGAGAGTTATTTATTCTGTGTATTCTGTACGTTACGTTGTTCCTTACACGGGACCGGACGCTTTTAGACACGCCAGGCTTACCGCTTGAGAATCAGGGAAATCAAACATCGCTAGCAAACGAGTTGTATACTTCAACTTCAAAAACAATTTCCAAGGCGTATACACAGTACATCGTTCGCTGTTCTGTTTTATTGGTCGTATGGTCTAGTCAGTAATAGCGATCCGCGCGCCTGTCACTCTGAGTTCCCTCTTGGCTACGAATACGAATACCAAAATCAGCTGTGAAATTTGCAAACCATTTTTCATGTACGGCTCTGCCTTATTAATCCGGGCAATTTAGGACCGCCCGAATTTGCTATGATTAGACCGGGGACCGAGATTGTTAACTTTTACCAACTTGTGAAAACCACACTTACGTTGTTGCCGCAGTAGCTTTGTTAGGCGTGCTAGTAACCGTCCCAGTACAATTATGATCGACGCCGACTTCGTCTTCAACGAACGGTACCGTTTTGTTCATCATATTTCATTTACAAATGTTAAAAAGCCGTTCCTCTAGGACGGAAATGGGTGGAGCTAATGCATCTGAACTTATTCTCGGCCTATACCCCACGCTGATGTGGGCAACGAAACTTATGGATTCCAGAGTGGTATTAAACTTGAAATATTAACTTGAGTAATTAACAACAATGAATAGTAATTAATAAAATAATTAACGTATTAACTTGAGTCCGTGAAGGTTAAATATAGTGCATGTTGCGAATGAGAAATGGTCCTGAGACAATCATCATTTATGCAACGACATATTAAGAAAAGAGGGACAATAGAATTTAAATTTCGCGGGTTACAGTATCTTAGATGTTCACGCAACCACTAAAAAATTTGCGCCACTTTGCGCTTTGCGCCGATTAACTTTGCGCTGATTCGATATTACCATAAAATCTGGAATTTTAAAAATTGCAAGAACCGTAAGTTAAGAGAAAAGGCCTAATAATAGGAGAAAGAAAAAGCAGAATCAATGTTCAATTTGAGAGTGTATTTGTGATAAACTAAAACTTTTCATGGCTGCTCGACCGCCTGGAGCAGTTAACGGAGGTGGTGACCTCCCTCCAAACGCCGCCACTGGACCGTAAGTTAACTACTTGTGTGATTACCAGGGCTGTTGGGTCGGTTTTTTCCTCGGTTTTTTTCGTTTTTTTCCGAAAAAAACCGGTTTTTTTCCGAGGGGCTCGGAAAAGAACTAAAATGCGGAAAAAAACTCAATCAAGTTTTTAACGGAAATAGGCCATATAACTGGTTAAATTCGCTGCAAATACTTCGAATTTACGTTAATGGAAGCCTTACAATCATTTCCATGGCATAACTTAGCTGTTTTTCGCAAAAAATACTTGTGCCATTTTCAGGCAACTTTTATTATTCTATTTTTGGTGTTTTAAAATCAAATCACTGCTCTAAAAGATGAAATTAGTGCATTTTGTAATAAGACTCACGCTATTTCGTTGAATTCTGCAATAAAAAGCGATTGTTAAAAATTTTTATCTGTCATCTCGGAAAATAACTTTCGGAAAAAACCCGAAAAAAAAACAGGAAAAAAACCGGAAAAAAACCGGCTTGAGTTTTTTTCCGGAAAACAAACAGCCCTGGTGATTACCTCCTGGCTAGAAGAAAGAAAGGAATGCCACTAAAAATATATACCCTCCCACGGGGAGACAGATCAAGGGACCGTGAGTCGGACCGAAAAATACAAGTACTACAAGGTCAAGCCGTCCCAAAAAATGACAACATTTCTTTTTGCTGCCATTTCGGCAAATTTCGATTAAATTGGCTGAAATTTGAAAGATAGGTGCAAAAATAAATGGGGGCAATTTTGTGTGTTAAAGTTTGGTAGCTCAGGCTCGACCCAATCCTGAAAAATAAAGGAATATCGGAAATTTGATAATTTAAATGCTTATAGAAATAGCGCTGAACTGGAAACTTTCCATTTTTGTTACCATTTCCTTCCGCAAATGTTCGGTTCGCTAAATAACCTGAAATTTGCAGAAACTTTTTAGAAATGTGGGATATTTTATCTGCTGAAATTTCATGCATTGAGATCATACATGGGCCGGAAAAATGGGTTGGGGGGCAGTCTAAATCCGAAAATTTGGGGGTGAGCCTGCCGGTTTTGGGGGGTCGCGGCGATTTTGGGGGTGTGCAAACCCCCCCGGCCGGACCCCCGCGGCCCATGTATGACCAGACATGGGCAAAGGGGGGTTGAGGGGGGTTGGTCCCCCATCAGCCGGCCGCTACCCCCATCAGGAATTTTTGGGAAGAATTTTGTATAGAAAATTATGATAAAAATATGCCTGGAATAGGCGTAAACAGACATGGGCAAAGGGGGAGGCTGAGGGGGGTTGGCCCCCCATCAGGCTCTGATCTACCCCCAATCAGCCGGCCGCTACCCCCCATCAGGAATTTTTGGGAAGAATTTTGTGTAGAAAATTATGATAAAAATATGCCTGGAATGGGCGTAAATGAGCTCAGAATAGCTAATTTTAACTTATTTTAATGAAAAATAAGCCAAAAAACCCTGATTTTCGCCAAAAATCGGACTTTCTGGCTTACCACCCCCTCAGCCCCCCATCAGGCGCTCCTACACCCCCCTCAGCCCCCCCCTCAGGAATTGAAAATTCTACCCCCCATCAGCCGAAATGCTAGCCCATGTCTGGGCGTAAATGAGCTCAGAATAGCTAATTTTAACTTATTTTAGTGAAAAATGAGCCAAAAAACCCTGATTTTCGCCAAAAATCGGACTTTTTGGCTTACCACCCCCTCAGCCCCCCATCAGGCGCTCCTCCCCCCTCAGCCCCCCCCTCAGGAATAGAAAATTCTACCCCCCATCAGCCGAAATGCTAGCCCATGTCTGTGTATGACAGATTGAGACAGTCTTGCGAAAATGAGGAACTCCTGAACATCTGGTTCTTTGAATGAGCAGAACAGAAAGACAGATCAGTAGCATAATCCTTATTTTCTCAAGACCATACCATTCTCAAAGCCTGAGATTTTAACACAAAATATCCCACAGTAGTTCTGAAGAGTTTTCTGCAAATTTCAGATCATTTGACGAACATTTACGGAAATTACAGCAAAATGAAAAGTTTCCATTTTAGATTGACATTGAAATTAACAAATTTCACTTATTAGCAGGATTTGGTCAAGGCTAGTCCACCAAATTTTAACACAGAAAAGTTTTTCCTATTTATAAGGCAAAATAGGCGATTTTGGCACCCCCCCCCCCCGAGATCTCCACACCCCCCTCCGGATTTTTCGGCCAATGTATGGTCGCAATAGGGATAATTTTCTGTAGAGCAAATTAGTGTTAAGAATAGATGTAGCGCAAAGCCAGGTCGCATATGTTTTGAACAGACTGTTGGCCTAAAAGGTAAATAGCGAACACTTTTCAGTCAACCACCGCCTCCTCCTCCTCGACCAACAACTACTAACCCAGTGATGGGTTCCACCGGCTATGGAGTGACCCCCTATTCCACCGGCTACAGTCCCTACAACACATTCGGCGGCGGTCTATACGGTTCATCTCCCTATGCCTACGGCGGTACCTACGGGAATCCCTACGGAACCCAGTTCGGGTTCGGAGGCCCTCCCTACCACCAAGACACCAGTTTCGTGCGAATGGCCGAGGAATCGTCTAGAAACGCTTTCCAATCGGTCGAATCGGTGGTTCAGGCAGTCAGTTCAGTCTCTGTGATGTTGGAATCGAGTTTGAACGCTGTTTACAGTTCCTTTCGGGCTGTATTGGGTGTGGCGGAGCAGTTCGGCAGACTAAAGACTCAGTTGTCTCATGTAGTCACCACTTTGACTGTTTTCCGATTTCTACAAACCCTCTGGCGACGATTGCTGGTCTGGCTAAGACTGAAGCCGAAAAATTATGCTAATTTGCATGACTTTGCCTGGGAGGCGGCTACTAGTGTGCAGTCGGCCAATGAGGTGCTAGGGGGCGGAGCCAAGAGCACCAATTGGACGGCGGTTATGTTTGTGGCCATTGCGTTGGGAGGACCGTACTTGATTTGGAAGCTGATTTCGAAAATTGTCACTACGGTGGAAGGTAAGCGAGTCTGATTTTTTCTTTGCAATCCGAACGTGTTCAGGCTTCATTTTATGTAAGATTGAAATATGTAGAAAAGGGAAACGCAGTGTTGGAATGTTTCATTCGGCTAAAAATCGTCAAAAATCGCTAATTTGGACTCGAATACAGCTAAAAAGTGGTATTTTACAGGCGATTTTGGCAACATTGGGTCTGAAATTTTCGAAAATCGCAAAAATTTGCTCCAAAAATTACTTGCCAGAAAAATCAGAGGGGTTAGCAAAAATCGTCTCGGGGGTCCCATCCGGGGGGGGGCTGACTTAAGTCGGGTGGGCCAGCAGACCCCCTGTTACATGTAGGCCTGAAGGTTAATTTTCCAAATTTTCTCGCCCTTGTTCGGAAGTGGTACCGGTTGGCGTGCCTCATCTGATTTTAACTGCCCGTACCATTTTTACTAGCTAAAAATCAATGAAAGACGCTAATTTGGATTATAATGCTAAAAATCGTTGTAAAAAATTGGCTCATAATTGCATCCTAGAAAAATTGTAGGGGTTTTTAAGATTCCGATCTTTGGGTTTTTGGTCCGGGGTACCTTAACTTGTCTAGGGGGGTGAGGAGGGATTTGGCCTTTCCAGCTAGGGGGTAGCCCCCAAACCCTAGTGCATGTATGAACAAGAGTAATTAAAACAAACCATTACTTGTGGGACCGTATTTTTTCAAAAAATCTTTTTAGAAGGCTCATTTTGAAAAATTTTCATTTTATTCAAAGTATGGATATTTTATGGACAAATCGCTGAATTTAGCCTTAGATATACATTTGCAGTGCAGTTCTACCAATTTCATGCCTATTCTAAAAAGCCTAAAAATAGGTTTTGAGGGGCAGCAGCCACTCGTGTGAGCAATGCTGCAGGTAGAATATCGACTCTCAGGCTCGATCTTAGCAACTAAAAAGTTTCACCAATCTGTCAGCAATTTATTTGTGTTTCATTCGAAAAAGATTCATTCATATCGGCTGAGATTTACGGTTGCCACCGTAAAGAATCTGCTGGGTTGTTTTTTGGCACACCCTGTAGCAGACATGGGCTAGCATTTCGGCTGAGGGGGTGGAATTTTCTATTCCTGAGGGGGCTGAGGGGATGGTAAGCCAAAAAGTCCGATTTTTGGCTAAAATCAAGGTTTTTCGGCTTGTTTTTCATTAAAATGAGCTATTCTGAGCTCATTTACACCTAATCCAGGCATATTTTTACAATAATTTTCTATACAAAATTCTTCCAAACATTCCTGAGGGGGGCAGCGGCCGGCTGAGGGAGGGTAGGTCAGAGCCTGAGGGGGCAACCCCACTCAGCCCCCCCCCTTGCCCATGTCTGGGTTGTTTTTGGCACACCCTGTAGGTATAGGTATAGGCTACTACTAGCGCATAGGTACAGGGTGTCCCAAAAAAATGACAACATTTCTTTTTGCTGCCATTTTCGCAATTTTTGACCAAATTGCCTGAAATTTGAAACATAAATGCCAAAAAAGTGGGAATTTTATTTGTTAAAATTTGGTGCATCAGCATTGACCCAGCCGTGAGAAATTCAACAATATATAAAATTCCGAAATTTCAATTAAATGTAGAAACAGAATCAAAAACGGAAACTTTTCTTTTTGCTGTATCTTCTTTAATTTTGGTCGGAATTGGATGAAATTTTTAATATATGCGTAGCACAACGGGTTGATTTGTAGATCAAAAGTTGGCGCATGAACCCAGCCCAGCTCTTGACATAAAAATCCCAATCACAATACAACGACAACATTGATTTTCGCGCCCCTTAGCTGTAATGAAGCTCCTGTAAGCGTAATTCAGTCTGTCACCCCAAACACGCTAAGAAATGCTTATGATGCTTATGGGAAACGGTTGCAGCAGTGTGTTAACTCAAACGGAGGTAATCTGGATGGTGTTCTTATTCCTTAGTTCTCAGAGTTTGCACGTTCTTCATATTTCTGCAGTAAAAACGCTGATTTTCTTTGTTTCCAAGTACTAGCGATATGGACTGATTAATGCCAGAACTTTTGACCTACAAAATATCTGCGCATATATTCAAAATTTCATCCAATTCCGACAAAAATTAAAGAAGATACAGCAAAATAAAAGTTTCCGTTTCTTATGCTGTTTCTACATTTAATTGAAATTTCGGAGTTTTATATAGTGTTGAATTTCTCAGGATTGGGTCATTCCTGATGCACCAAACTTTAACACATAAAATTCCCACTTTTTTGGCACTTATGTTTCAAATTCCAGACAATTTGGTAAAAATTTGCGAAAATGGCAGCAAAAAGAAATGTTGTCATTTTTTTGGGACACCCTGTAGGTAGATTAAAAGGAACATTAAAAGAATTAAAGGACTGTAACTTCAGAGCAGCGCAAATGGGCCACCGGCGAACGGCCGCACTACGAAGCTAAGGCACTCTACGATTTCACGGCCATGAACCAATCGGAGGTGGGCTTCCGTGCTGGCGATGTGATTCGCGTTGCCCCGAAAGGTCAGATATCAGCCATACATGGGCCGGAAAAATGGGTTGGGGGTAGTCAAAATCCGAAAATTTGGGGGTGGGCCTGCCGGTTTGGGGTGGTCGCAGCGATTTTGGTGGGTGGGGTCGTTTGGGGGGGTCGAGCCCAAGTTGGGGGGTGGGCAACCCCCCCAGACCCCCCGGCCCATGTATGATATCAGCGGTCTTTTTCTAAAGAAAGCATTCTTTTTAAACCGTTTTTATTCTAGATTTGCAACCGGCCGTGAGGGGTTGGCTTCTGGCGAGCTTATCGGATGGACAAAAGATCGGTCTGGTGCCTATAAACTATGTCGAGATTCTGGGAAAAAGACAGGGAGCCCCGAAGCCGGTTGAGACTCTGCCCAAAACTGCGTCGGTGCCTAATTTTGAAGAGGCCTTTAACGAAGCCAGATTTGGCTAGTCACTTGATTTAGCCACTCATCAGCCTTTTGTGATAATGACTCGGAAGTGATTATTCTTTGCTGAATGCCTAAATTCGCAATTAAATTTGATTTAGTACCAACTACAATGTAGTATTGCTTGCCTGTCGTGAACGTCAACATATCAGCTCACCAACAATTCTCCCCTAGTTTGGCTCCTATGTTTCTTCAAGTTTTAGTCAATTTGGTCAAACTATGCGGAAATGGCAGCAAAAAGAAATCTTATCATTTTTGGGACACCCTGTAGTAGGGTTCGATCGATATCGAAAGATCGATATTTTGCATCGTATTGCTGATATTTCTGTGTGGAAAGAAGGAAAAAAGTTAAAGTCAAGTTTATTTCTCTGTAATGGAACTGTAAAAACTGTTTTCCTGGACAATTCAAATGGATGATTCAGTCAAAACCTAACAACGGTATGAAAGCTCTCAGAACAGAAACATCAATTTCACAGCATTTTCAGCTTTCAGAAAGCAACGTTTAGGTCCTAAATGTCTGAAGTGTAAAAAGGAGCTGCTCACTTCACTTGGTGCATTTGAAGCAGGACGGCAGAAGCAGACAAGGGCTAGGCTAGCATTTCGTCTGAGGGGATGGTAAATTTTCAAATCGTGAGTCGGGTTGACAGAGTGCCAACGGCGGCCGATGGGGATTAAGGGGATGGTTAGCAAAATAGCTGATTTTTGCTAAAATCAAAGCTATTTGTCTTAGTTCTCTTGTTTCTAGTTAAAATAGATTAAAATAAGCTATTCTGAGCTCATTTAAACCTACGTAATCTAAGCACACATTTGTCATAATTTTCTATACACAATTCTTCCAACACATTCCTGGGGTAGCGGCGGGTAACTATATAAATATCGTTATTGAGCTGAAAATATCGATATCGATATCGATAAATTTTAATATCGTCGGAATACTGTAAAATGCAAAGGTATATGTTTTACAGTAATTTGTTACCAATTCTGAAATTCAAAAAAATTCCTCTCACTCAAGCCTCACTAGAATCATCGCTTTTCCGACCTTATTTCCTACTTTTAGTTCTTGATGAATTGTTGATCGATTTTGTTCAGATTTTCCGTTTTAAGTAACATACCCCAAACAGGCTTTATGGATGAACAACGAGGTGATAGTGTGTGTAATGGTTGAAGGGATGGTAAGAAAAGAATCCGTTCTTTAACTAAAATAAAGGTTTTAGGCTTATTTTTCTTTTCGCTAAAATAGGTTAAAATATGCTATAAGTCTGAGCTCATTTATACCTAATCTAGGTCTACTTTTATCATAATTTTCTATACAAAGATCCCCTAAAAATTCCTGAGGGGTTAACGGCCATGGAGACCTTTGCCCATGTCTGCCTGTTAGATGCATGCATGAAAAGTTACGTATAAAGCCAAGTTCAAGTGTTACAATTCACTACTATAGATAATGACTGCTATCATAATGGGATGGATAGAAACCGATTAGTCGTTTAGTAATCAGTTTGATCTTCATCGCTTTCAAGATCCGTTCCCAATCCGGTATAACCAGGCCGACACGACGCTTTTGAGGAGCTACCAGAAGCCAGGCCGCTTCCGTCTGCTGGAGACTGCAAATTTGCGCCAGAACGGCCAAAATAACAAGCAAACGGCACGTAGGAGTCATGCTGATACGTAATAATTGAAAGACGCACCTATTTCTACTGCCCGCCTACCACCACCCTTGGGGCACAAGTCATAATTAGACGATTGCATACGTTGGTTGGTGTTAATAGATTTTGACCGCTGTGTATGCATACATTCTACCTGCTATTAATTGGTTTCAGTCAGAGTCAGTAGTTCTACTAGGTCATACATCAACAGTTTCCTTCCAACGCTCTTTATTTTACGGTTTTAGTTTTTTCCCTACGCTTATTTTCCGAGATACTGTTGTTTGTGTATACACATACACATTTACCATACACAAAAATACACATTGTTTTTTCAATGTGTATATACATACACATACACATACACATTGAAAATTCTGATACATATTACCATACACAAACAGTATTATGTATTTTGATGTGTATTTTTGTGTATGTGTATTTGATCAGCAAAAGAAGATAAAATTTCGAGCAGAATCGTAAAATTTCGATGTTTTTGCTGCAGTATTAAACAGTAGAAATCGTCATAAAGCCTTAAAATGGGCTAACTAACTCGATTTCAAAGCTATCCCAGGTTTCAAGCAGCAGACATTGAGAGATTTGATTTTCCTAGCATTTATGACTAAAAATCTGCCAAAAAATTTGCATTTTCAGTACAATACACATACACAAATATACACAAAAATACACATTGTTTTATTTAATGTGTGTACACAAATTACCATACACATTTGAAGGTAAATGTGTATACACATACACATACACATACACAAACGGAAAATCCAATACCAAACAACAGTATTCCGAGATGAGATGACAGCAGAAATTTGAAAAATCGCTTTCTATCGAATATAAAATAAAAAAAAATACCGTTAGTTGTTTTTTACAAAAACGGCTAATTTCATGTTTTAGAGTAGTAGTTTGATTTTGAGACAGCATTCACACGGAATAAATACAGATGGGCTTCTAGACTAGACCCCCAGGGGACCCCTTAGACCCCCCGCCGGTTTCGACTTTCTGCACTGGCAATTTGGGGCAAAAACAGCTCAGTTTATCCATGGAAGTGCTTGAAACCGTCTATTTCAATAAATTCAAAGCATTTGGAACGAACTGTATTTGTAAAAGTAAGAATGTTAGGGATTGCACGAAAAGAGCTTTTACTTTTGCAACGTTTCGGCCTCGTACGGCGGCCGTTATCAGGCGGAATGCCAAGCTGGCTAGGCTAAGTTAAACAGAGAGGCAAGAAAAACAGAAAACATATAACACCATGAATCAGATCATTGGAAAAATTCTACACCAAGAGTTTGACAACTGAAGGGAAAGTCTATCATTGATCGCTGCTTGATGATGGGACTGAATGAAGAGGGATTCCTTTGCCTGTCGTCTGGTGGTATCTGAATCAGATTCAATGATCGCCACTCTGTCCCAGGCAATCGTGTGACCAGTCAGAGCCACATGTTTAGCCAATTCAGATGTGTCAGTTTTGTGTAGACGTACGTATCTTTGGTGTTCACTGGAACGAACTGACAGCTTTCGACTGGTTTCCCCGATGTACACAGCATTGCACGAAGCACACGGAACACGATACACAACACACGTTCTTTTCGATGGTAGCACTGGAGGCGAGCGCTTCATGAGCATGCTCTGTAGTGTAGGACAGCTTTTGAAAGCAACGTTGACTTTCATTCGATTGCGCAGAACAGTGGCAACTTTGGGACTGAGATGAGGCACAAACGGAATAGAAACAACATTAACTCGATTTCTCCAAGCTTTGACATTGACAGCTGGTGCCAACCTTTTTGAAACGAAATTGTCAGGGTAACCGTTCTTGCGTAGAACAGATAGCAAGTAGTCTTTCTCCTTCGCCACCCCAGCAAAGTTCGAGTCACAAATGGCTTGGGCTCTGTAGCTCAATGTAGTGACAAGTCCACCTTTCACAGCCGCAGAATGGTTTGACTTGTAGTTCAAATAGCGATCAGAGTGAGTGGGCTTACGGTACACTTCAAACTCAAAGTAACAGTCGCCCACGCCATCCTGCCTACGGTAGGCCAAGCAATCCAAAAACGGCAAGCACTCATTCTGCTCCAGCTCCATAGTAAACTTTATCGTTGGTCTCCGACTGTTCAGAAGATTCAAAAAATGACCCAACGACTCCTTACCATGAGGCCAGACAACAAATGTGTCATCAACATACCGTTTCCACACTGTTGGTTTCAAGTTGACTTCATTGAGGAACTCCATCTCAAACTGTTCCATGAACAGATTAGCAACGACCGGTGAGAGAGGAGATCCCATGGCCACCCCATCCATTTGCTCATAGATACAATCATCCCATTTGAAATAAGTCGAAGTAAGGCAAATTTCCAGCAGAGAGATGACTGTCTCAATTGACAAACTGGTTTTAGCTGACCACAGTTCCCAGTGTTCTTCCAACAGACGTCGAATCAAAGCACACACCTCATCCACAGGCACATTGGTGAACAGAGAAACCACATCGAATGACACAAGAATTGCACCTGTAGGGAGTCGGCACTCTCTCATTGACCGAACAAACTCTGCTGAATTTTTCACATGGGAGTCTGACACTCCAACAAAGTAGGACATAATCTGAGACAACATTTTGGAGGCTGGGTACGTAACTGAATTCCGAGTTGACACAATTGGACGCATGGGCACATCAGGTTTATGGGTCTTTGGCAAACCGTAGAAATAGGGGTCTTGGCATCGATCAACAGATGAGCACAGATGGTACAGGCGATTCTGCACCAACTCACCGTTGTTGGCCGCTAACTTGAACGTTCGACTGAGAGATTCTCTAATTGTAGCTGCAGGACTGTCATCGATCTTCTGATAAGTACGCTCATCAGCCACAAGAGAATTGCACTTGTCTCGATAGTCCGCAAAGTCCATCGCAACGGTCACTTCACCTTTGTCTGCTTTGGTAACAACAACTTGTTTATCTCTCACTGCTGATCTAACAGAATCCAAAGCAGTTTGTTGAGCAACAGAAAGGTTTTTCTGCTGGGGGCGATGAGCAACGATCAAAGCAGCCACAGCTCCACAGATCGACTCTTTTTCCTCAAGCACTGCTGTATTCTGGTCTGGCACGTTCTAAAAGCTTTCTCAACAGACGCAACAAATTCAGTCACAGGCACTTTCGGTGGCGTGATCGCAAATTTCCCACCCAATGCCAAAACTTCCAACTCAGCCTGAGTGAGCTGACGGGAACTCACGTTCTTGACAAATTTTTCAGTAAGTTCAGCAGGGAGGGAGGGATACGGCGCTGCCTTTGGCTGAAACAGAGCATCGAATTTGGCTTTCTGCTTTTTCTTGACAGTTTCATATTCAATCACGTAACTTTCCCCAGTCAAGCGAGATATATCAGCAAACAGTTCAGCAGTAAGCCAGGTAGCCAGGTCTTGTCGAGCAATTTGACAACGCTCACAAAGACAGAATTTCTCCGTGTATAAAACACGAACACGCTGCCTCATGAGTCGAAAGGAGAACTCATTGAGCAAATAACGTTCACCACGGCACAGTCCACGAGTCTTGAACCAAAATCCTTTAGGTACAACACCATACTGTAAACAACGACGCAGAAAGGTGATTCCATTCTTTCTCCTTGCCAGCTTTTTGAGACTAACTTCTAACCGAACTGTATTTGTGTTTGTATTTTGTTTGAAAATTTGTTTGAGTTTTTTTCTGCGATTAACTCTTTCCAACAAACCGCAAAATTCATCAATGGTTCGTTTTTGCCTGATGAATTGTTTTTGATGAATAGTTATTCACGTTTTACGATTACAATTCTTCAAAATATGATGAATTGAAGAAATTATTCATCACAGAAATTGAGGAACAATTAAATAATGATTCTTCAACAAACTTTTATGCCAATTTTCATTAGTTCAACCGAAAAAGAAACGTGCCACAGACACATAAACTGACTGGGCTCGCCATGACAGTTAATCAGAAACTGTTCAGCATTGCCGTGTAGTAAAAAGACCTATTTGTCAAGTTGAAGTGCTGGACCATTCCAATGCATTTGATGAACAATAAAATAATTGATTCATCAGAAAATCTTGCAAAAGTCTTCAAAATGATGAATAGTAGTGGACCATTTCATGATGAATAGTATGATGACATGATGGCATACTGATATATCAGTATGGTTTGTTGGTAGGAGTTAATTTTCCGCTATATTTGAATTGAAGATAGAGGAAAAAGGAGAAAACCAGTTGGACAATTAATTAATGCATCTATGTACAGTACATAAAATAATAATTGAAAGTTCAGCAACATACGTAAAAACCGCTTTTGAAAGCATTCTGTATGCAGTATTAGCAGGAATTCGGAGTTTTCGCAGTCTGAAGAGACGGGCTTGGGCCGCGACAGGAGAATTTTGAAAAATTAGCCTTGCACAGGCTTTTTAATGAACAAATCTGTCGGATCATAAACTAGAGATACATTGTATGCACGGGCCGGGCATGCCGGTTGACGATATTAGGTGGGCCAGGCAAAGATATTACCAGGGGTCCGAAAATTTGCAAAAACACCATTTGGTAATTATTGCACGCCCCCTACAATAGAGTTTACAATATACAGTGCGGCAGTACTAAAATCTCACATACATTGTGTCGTCATTGCATTTCTGCTTCTGTATTTTGTCTTTTATGCAGATAATTATTCTATTATATTGTGTATCGAATTCTCATATGTTCTCTATCCGTGCGTTGTTCTTTCTGAGCGGCTTGGTCTATGCGTCCTCAGCTAAGAATCGCCTGTGTCACGTGCATTTTTACGGCGAAAGAGGATGGAAAATGGTCAGATGCCAGCACAAAACTACATATTGAAGAGTTTGATAGTTTGAGTGAGTGTTTGTAGTAGCAAGTTAGCGAGTGGTTGCGTGTGTGTGCATTTGAGAGTGCGTGTGTGTGTTGTGTGTACCAGATTACTAGTAAAGACTCTCAACTCCGTTCCATGTGTGTGTGCATTTGAGAGTGTGTGCGTGTGTGTTGTGTTGTGTGCAAGATTCACTAGTAAAGACCTCCACTTCTCTTTCATTGGTGCCGAACAGACCCGGGAGACCACCTTCATTCCGTTCTACCACGAAGTTCAAGTTCTATTACTCAGTTTCTCCCATTTCCACATCTCAAGATCAAGCTTGCTTTGGATCGTGATCGTCAGGCACAGCCGTGCCCCATCCAGGGTTGTATATTTTTCCGAAAAAAACCTCGGCCTGTTTTTTTCCAGTTTTTTTCCGGTTTTTTTCCGGTTTTTTCCTAAACCGCGGAAAAAAACTCCAGCCCCAGTTCTGAGTATCCTAGGCTGGTTTTATGATTCCTAACGCTTTCTAGCGCCTTCCTCAGTCTTTTTAGACCAGAAATACACGTGTTACATTGATATAAATCACGAAACAGGCATGAAACAGTGCCTGACAGGTTCCATAAATAACGCTATATGCAAATTTTCTTACAGCAGTTTGCATTTTTGTTTTTTCATGCCAAATTTGGTCTTTTTTGTTGTTTTTCTAACAGTTTTGAGTCAGTATGGCCTATTATACATAGCAAAAGTCCATTTTTTAAACGAAAAATGACGTAAATTAGCTATTTTTAGCTTGAGTTTTTTTCCGCGATTTATGTTTTTTTCCGACCCTTAGGAAAAAACCGGTTTTTTCCGGTGTTTTTTTCCCACCTCACATCCCTGGCCCCATCTGATGCTCACATGACGACACCTACTTTTCATGCTCAACTCCAACTTCTACGAGAACAAAACCAGCGTGATCTTGAACGACGCCAGCTCGACCTACAGCAGCGTTACCAAGAGCGGCAGATGGAACAACAGCGACGTGTTCAAGAGTGGCAGCTCGAACAACAACGACGTGATCGAGAGTGGCAAATCGAACAACGGCGGCGTGATGACTACATGGATCGTCTGCTCGCTCAGTACCTGGCTCAATCCCGAAAGACTCCTGTGAAAAAGGAAGCAGCTTCGTGTTCTGGCACTTCGGGTGTCCAAGTCGGCTCGTTAGACACTCCCTTCACTGGGTTAACGGTCGATCCTCCGTTCAATGGGCGTTCCAGTTCAGAGAAAGAGATGGTTTCGGTTGAAGATGTTCTTGTTTTGCCGGCAGAAGATTCGGCTTTATTCGTGCACTCAGTTATCGAGGAACCTATGGTCTTTGACGTGGATAGAAGAGAGGGAGGAAAACGGAGGAAGGTAAAGAGGAGAAGAAAGAAACGAATGAAGAGGGATGACGCGCAGTTAGTTGACGGAGCTCCAGCTGTTCTTTGTTTGGCGGAAAGCCGTTCTCAGTTTGTTCCCATTGATGTTGTGCGGCAAGCACCTTGTGAAGTTATCAGCTCTGGTTTTCGTTTGGAGAGGAGAAAGGAGAAGTTTGGAAGAGGAAGAGGAAAGATGTTTAAAGGAGGAAGAAAAAAGAGGATGATGAGGAGCAAGGTGTTGAGAAGAAAGTGGAAGGTGAAGAAGAGAAAGAGGATGATGAGGGTTCAGAGAAGGAGGAGAAGAAGGAAAGTGAGAGGAGGAAGAAAGAGAGTGAAAAGAAGGAAGAAGAGAAGGATGAAGAGAAGGTTGAGAGTAAGGAGAAAGAGAAGAAGAAGGCGGACGGAAAGAATGGCAGTTTATTTGAGTTCGCTTCATAACAGACGGCATTCCGTTTCCCCAATGACAAGTCAACAGGTGCAAGCGAAGGCACGGCAAGGCCGAAACATCGCCCGCAAGAGATCGGATCAATGTGGTGTCAGTGCAGAGCAGCTTACCGGAGATGCCGAGTCAACAGAGGCAATCACAGTTCGTTCATTTCCCCGATTGTCAGGCACAGCGGCGGCCAGTCGACACTCGTTGAAAGGGGAGTGATGAAGAGTTTGATAGTTTGAGTGAGTGTTTGTAGTAGCAAGTTAGCGAGTGGTTGCGTGTGTGTGCATTTGAGAGTGTGTGCGTGTGTGTTGTGTCGTGTGCAAGATTCACCAGTAAAGACCTCCACTTCTCTTTCAATATGTACTGTCGTCAGCAACTAACAGATTTTGATCCAGACAACGGACTACTGGGAGAGATAGAAAGCGCCGGATGCGATTCCAGGTTGTCTCCGTCTTGTGTTCACACTGGCATCAACCGAATCAGCCAGGCATTACCCTACATGATCTTTGTTTGCTGCGATTACGACCTCTGCAACGGCCCCAACATGTCCGTGCTCCTCCCCACAACAACTGTCGCCACTACCGAAGCCACGCCCATTAGTCGAAAGCCTTTGATTGACAACTACACACGACTGACCTGCTGGAGACGCGATGAAGGTTGGCAGATAGTTAAGGTGATCAAGTGCAAGCCAGAGACGGTTTGTTATCGCTGGTACGAAAACTACGCTAAAGAGAACGAACGTTTCCGGTCGGCCGGATGCGATTCCCCTGTCGGCTCCAGTTGTAAACAGATTGGCGCCAATTTTGAAGAGAATTATGTCTATTTTTGCTGTAATACTGACTTGTGCAATGCTGATGTTTTCGTCACTACCACTACTACAATGACTACTTCTGAAGGCACAGCAGCTATAAAATATGATTGTTCTATTGTTATTCTGGTCTTTGTTGTGTCTGTTTTCAGCTTTGGCTTGTGTACAAACTGAATTTACTTTCTTAAAGCGGCGCAATAACCATGCATACTGTAATATAATAAATAGAACTGTCGCTAAATTGGCTCAGTGGTATAACGTGGGCACATATATGCCTACTTCGTTTGTATATGTATATGTATTGTATATATACAAATGCACATTGGTTTGTATATGTATATGTATATATACATATACAAACAAAATTTCAATATTGCATATTTTTTTGTATATTTGTATATTAAGAATATTATAAATTTTCTGCTGGAAAGCATGATTTCAACAAACCAGGTGGGTTAGGGGTACCTGACGGGTGTCATTGTCATGTGGTAGGGCGTTGTAGGGCTAGCTAAAAGTGAAATATTCTCAAATTGCATGAGTGTATTCCGATTTCAGGCAGTTCTCCCAACCGGTGAGAACTCTATTAAGTGATACTGCCCTCAGTCTAAAATTTTTACCAGTTAAAATTTATGTTGTTGCTAAAACTCAGGCTTTTTAGGATCTGTAATATGAAGAAAATTTTTGTGCGGTGTGGGTAAGTCACCGGTGGTTGAAAATCTTTAAGTAATACAAATGGTAGCAACAAATTCAAACTTACGCTTTAGGTACACACCTTAGTTTTAGGTTAAAAGGTATGTTAAGGCTTAGGTTCTGGCTTTAGTCTTCGATTCAGGCCTACTAGGCTCGTACATACTGTAGGTATAGTTTTAAGCAGAAATAGCCCCTGAAATCGTTATTACGCATCATAGGGTGAATGGCTGAACGGGTTTATCTGAAAAAATAATAACACGTTTAAAACTGGGATGAAACGAAAAGGGAAACGTGCGGGATTCGATTATCAATTTCGTTGTTGCGCGTGCCTACTATTCCATTTTCTCGTTTCAAACAGCAAAACTCATTGCGAAATACTTCTAAAACGAAGACGAATAATATTTCGTCTTAATGCAGACGAGGCTAAACCGCAAATTTAGCTAATTCTTCTGGAAAAGTTGAAGACATAGGCTCAAAATACAAAAGCACCCGAAGAAATTGTAAAAATATCTCAATTACCGTACAAAAGTGGCCAAAATGTGCTAAACTACTTACTGCAAAAATATACAAATGAAAATATACAAACCGTTTGTATATCAAGTCTGTTTGTATATGTATATTGAATATTGCATCAGTAGTCCGTTTGTGTATGTATATGTATATGTATATCCAAAACATTTGTATATATATACAAATTTGTATATGTATATTTGAATATACAAACCCACACTACAGTGGTATAGCTCGCTGCCTTGAGTTGCGGCGGCCCCAGCCGTTGTTTCTGGGTTCGAAACCTGTCGAGGCGATAGGAAGTAGGCCCAGCCCAGGCCATCGAAAGTCAACAATGGCAAATAGAGATAAATGGGAACCAATCCGGAGTTTAGAGCTAAAAACATGAAAAAAAATGGACTCTAATACCGATTTGTCTGAAATTCAGCAGCGGAAACACCAAGTTCGGTTACCAATCTGTTTTTTTGGTTACGAAAATGCATTTTTGAAACCTAATGTTTGCAAATGTTCTGGTCCCTTGAACTGTTAAAGCCGTTATATTTTGTTAATTTTATGCTCAGAATACTTTTTTAAGTGATAATTGCTTCCACGATTCATTTCATAGTAGACAAAGTTCAAAGTTTAACTGTTTATACGTACAGCACCATAAGAAATTGTTATAAAAGCTGCTACAGTGGCTAAAAGCTATAAAATGGAAATGCATAGAGTGAATTAATAGCTGAGAGATTAATCCTGAAATTATATTCGATCACAAAGAAAGCTGGCAGTAGGAGCTGTATTGACAAGTTTCAGACTAACAGGCACCATCCGAGCTACCAGAGTGTACTTCCATTTCCAAAGTGCCCCTGATGTCTTGCAGCTGTTCCGAGTCAAAAACGGCTACTAAAGTACGATTTCCACTTCTGAACGGTCTCAGCTGATGGCGCACCAACAGAGTTGCTTTGGCAGGTAGAATCCTAAAAAAAATTTTTGTCTATTTTTTCTACTTTTTCTATCAGATTTGCACTTTTTAATCGGAATTTGCAGCTCCTTCTGCAGGCCCAATCCTTCAACTTGCAGCGAACAGCCGGTGAGAGCGTTTGCAGTTGGATTCCTCAGTCTTATCGTAACATTCATTGGCCGGTGCATACATGCCGATTGGTCTCCCTGAAAAAGGGGAAGAGTGAAAAATTGGACTTCTGATAGTTTTGAAACTACCATATTGCTTCTTTTGTGTCTTCTGCGCCATCTATGATTGGTAGCAACAGTCAAGACAGGCTTAGTAAGTTGGAAAATGTCATGTCCAATCAAAATTTGGTTGTTCTCTACCACTTCGGCCAGAACTTCAACTCTCATATGATAATTCTCTCCCGCTATGCGAGTGTATTCGTATCCTTTGACAACCAGTTGAGGATGGGCTTCTGCAAACTTTTCTCAATCTAGATTTAGATTTGACAGCCTAGGTATACAGAAGTTGCAGAGAAAAATTTTGAAGACCAAAAACTTTTCGTTTTTTTCTTGCATGAATTTTAGCAAGTTTGCTCACACACCGGCTCCTGCAATTTAAAAAAAACTATTTTCAGGCTTTAGAATAGGCATAAAAAGGACAGAATGGCACTCTTTCCTTACGATAAGTTCAACGATTTTCTCAAAAATTTATTAGAATTTGAATAAAATATAGAATTTTGGAAATTGACCTCGAAAAAACCAAACAATATTACTACAGTCAGGCACTTAACGCCGTTTATGGTATACCGGTACCTATGGTAGTGGTAGCATATATGGTACCCCCCTCGTTCGGGGCCTGTGGTGGTACCATATAAGGTACCGGTACCATATATAGTGCCGCACTCTTGAGATTTCGTATATACAGGGTGTGTCAAAAAAAAACAACCCAGCAGAGTTTTTGCTGTAGCAACAGCAAATCTCAACCGATTTGAATGAATCCTGCTTTAAATGAACGATAAATAAATTCTTGAAAGACTGGTGAAGGCCCTATTAAGATACGATGCTTAGTTCCTGAGATATTTTCCTTCAAACTCAAAACAGAGATTTTGGCAGTGAACAAGAGCGATTCCGTTGCACTTCACAACAAAACGGATTCCTACTGCTGAGGGGCAACAAGACTTTTACAAATGAAGTAACCAAGCATGTGTGGCACCAGAAAAGCCTCGTTACGTTAGCCCTGAGCAGTAGGAATCGGTTTTATTATGAAGTGCAACAGAATAATAAAAATCGCTCTTGCTCATTGCCAAAATCTGTTTTGAATTTGAGTGCAAATATCCCAGGAACTAAGCATCGCATCTTAATAAAAGCTTCACCAATCTTTCAAGAATTAATGTATCTTTCATATAAAATAGGACTCACTGAAATCGGTTGAGATTTGCGGCTGCTACAGTAAAAATCTGCTGGGTTGTTTTAATCTCTGTTGTTCACTGCCAAAATCTCTGTTTTGATTTTGAAAGCAATTATCTCAGGAACTAAGCAACGCATCTTAATAAAAGCTACACCAGTCGTTCAAGAATTTATTTATCTTTCATTTAAAGTAGGATTTATTCAAATCGGTTGAGATTTGCGGTTGCTACAGCAAAAACTCTGCTGGGTTGTTTTTTTTTTGACACACCCTGTATATGGTATATCTCTGCAAAGTATCCCCTATCACAATAGTGGATATATGAATAAAGGTGTAGTTATTGGAGTCAGTATCCAAGATGTAAAGAACTGGATATCAACTTTTTAGCTCCAAAGCCCAACTAGCCAATAACTACACCCGCGCAAAGGCAATCGCCACGGCACTGCTGAATGCGTCTGAGTCGTGTGGATCTTGTGTTGCGCTTATGGCTTACTAACGCCAGTTGTTTTCTGTTCTATGGATCGATTCTAGGTCCACATGCCCCCCACCATGGAATAAGGTAGCATCCATGGGCACGATTTTTTTTGGGCTCGGCCAGGCTCAGCAGGCCTTTCAGCAGAGGGATATCCGCCCGGCATCAAAATCCAGCCCGGCGCATTGGTTTTTGCTTTGTCTAACTAAAGTTTTGAACATTTGGTCTGAATTCTCAAATTGAAAGCTAAAATTAAAGTTAAGCTTTCAAAAGTAGCATTTTAAAACAGAAAAACGAGTGTGTATTTCTATTTTGTGCTTAATTTTAATTTCGCTCTAAAATTTCTGCTGTGCTTGCCCCACACGGCCGGCCCGGCCCGCCTCTCAAAAATTGATCCCGTCCAGGCGTGCTGAAAATCCTAAACGGGCAGAGCTGTTGCTGGTGGGGGGCGATGATCGCAGAGGGCCCAAACCAGGCCAATTTTGGGTGGGGGAAGACCTCTTTTAATCATACATGGGCCGGGGGTGTGGGGGTATACCCCTCCCCTCGCCCCCAGAGGGAGAAAATTTTCGCTTATTTAAGCCAAATAGGCGTTTTTTGGCCTTTTTCTGGACCCCCCCCCCAACGTCTCCATTCCCCCCTCCGGATTTTTCCTGCCCATGTATGCTTTTAATGTATACTAACAAGAATAATTTTAAAAAAAAGAAAAAATTTTCTGAAAAATTCATCAGGCAGTCAGATTAGAAGTGAGCCAAATGTTGGTGATAACCTGAAATCTCAGAGAGGACCCAAGCGCTGCCCCTCAGAGTTTCCGCAATTTCCGCTCATATGCTTCAGGCTCAGCTACTGTACAAATGACAAGGTGCATCTTTATTTGGAGCTGTCCATAAACTACAACGTTTAGAGAGGGGCTGGGGTAGTCGGTTGAACATCAGAAAAACGTTGCAGGTGTGGGGTTTGGTATCAACGAAAACGTCAACGTTTTTTTAGGTGCCTACCTAAGAAGATTTTGTTGCAACTATATTACAAGGAAAACTCGACCCAGTTCATCTTTCTAACTGCCAAAATGGTAGTTTACTGTTAAAAATTTAAAAATTTTCTTTTTCATAGCTTTTACTATTTACTTACTAGCTTTTACTTTTTTTATACAATACTACATATATTTTAAATTGTACATTTTCCATTCATGGAGACAGTATCAAGTTTAATTCACCGAAAAACTTTGGAGTTTTTAGGCGGTCATCCTGAAAACGTAAAAAATGTTGGGAGGGGTGGCGATCCAAATTTTGAACTTTTGAACACCAGTTTATTATGCAGGGCCCCTTTCAGGTCTAGAAAATCTATAAGCATAAACTGCACAAACTTTTCTATTTCTACTGTTTAATTATTCTCTACAACAAACAGCAACCACTGCCACAAACACCACAAAGTAAGTCATAAATACAGGTCAAAGATGATCACGTGATCTCAACAAATCGGAGGTAGCAATTTGGAACACCTAGAATCGCTCTATTTGTCTACTGCTGTCTCAGCTGACCAATTTTGTGATGCTACTACACTACGTTTATCCAGTTTCTGCATTGCCTGCAGGTGCTTTGCCAAGAAAAATCTCACAGTTCTTGTTTGACACATACATACAATCAAAGTCCGTCCAATGCCCAGAAGAAAATCCGTGCTTCAGTGGATGTTTCTGCTTACTGCAAAGTAACTTTGATCAGCTGGGGACAGATTGACATGCTCATACCCAAAACCTCACAAAACCAAAACAGCAGCTGAGCTGTGATGACAGTATACAAAAGGTTACTTAACCTGTCTTTTGAAACTTTGGGCACAAATTTTACGTATGTTTTGCTCTAATGTGCAATACTGACAATCTTTGAAATTGAACTTATGATTAGCTTTACAAAGCTGTTTTTCCATCAATCAACCAAAATCCAAAATCAGTACAAGTTAAGCATCAATTTGTCATTATTAATGAAGTATTCGGTATTGGGAGTGTGAGCTACGTATTCACATATTAGATATTGAGATTTTCTGGTCTTAATGCTACAACCACTGGAATGTTGCATGAACATTCTAGCGTATGACGCCTGTGTAAAACTAAAAAGAACCGTTTGATGTGGCGTGACTACTGCTAGTCCAGCTCAGCTTTAGGGGTGGTCGGCACCCTTATTCCATAGCATTTTGACCTAGAATCGATCCATAGAACAGAAAACAACTGGCGTTAGTAAGCCATAAGCGCAACACAAGATCCACACGACTCAGACGCATTCAGCAGTGCCGTGGCGATTGCCTTTGCGCGGGTGTAGTTATTGGCTAGTTGGGCTTTGGAGCTAAAAAGTTGATATCCAGTTCTTTACATCTTGGATACTGACTCCAATAACTACACCTTTATTCATATATCCACTATTGTGATAGGGGATACTTTGCAGAGATATCCCTGGATTTACATAGGCAACAGTGCAGAACACTCTGTAAATCTAACAGGACGGTCTGGGCGACCTGTTTCACCAACAGACATAGTGCAGAGCTCTCGATTATGCCCAGGGGTGGCAAATAAGCCAAATCTCGAAATATGACCCAGGCAACTTTTTGCGGCCGCTGTTTAATCAGCTGTCATTCACACATTTCAGAAGCTATCGCGATGCGGTTTCGTGCTTTGTGCAGCTGAGACAACGGGCTTCCGGGTGGTGTGCCTATCTTTGTTCTAGCCAAAATTTTGGCGCCAAATTTGAACGTTCTTCGTCACGGAGAGATACAAAATTTTTCGTCATTAGAAAAATATCCATCACTTTTGCACCAGTGAAGTTAGGGATGAAAGATCTCGACACATAGAATAGAAAACTTTCCACCAGCACCTAAATTGGTCGATCCAAACTCAAGAAATATGGCGCCGAACATGACTTGCATTTTTGCTCACGAGTTTTATTGCTGATGTTTCTAAGCGCATAGCAAGTAAACCGCTGGCTCAAATGTGTTCAGATGCACATCAATCGAAGCCTCTTGATCTGATGATCTTAAAATTACCGGCCACGTCTCAGTCTGATACTTTATTGCTTTAGTTATCGGTCGAAATTCTGCAGACCTACTATTAAACCTTTCAGTACAAAGTACCTTATGTTTACCGCCATTTTTGGTGACTTACACAAGTGGTCGAAAATCGAAATTCCGAGCGCGATTTCAGATGCAACATGACATGGCGAATCGATGGGTGTGCTTCACTTCCTTCTACCATCACGTCTTATCCATGCATAATGGAAATTTCTGGTTTTCACCACTGATTTTCGGCTTGTTTTCTGTGGAATTCAAAGTAGAACTTGGCATCACCTGGCCAAAAAGGGACCAAAAACGGCAGTAAACATAGGGTACCGGAAGGGTTAAAAGTAGGTCTGCAGAATTTCGACCGATAACAGTTATAAAGCATCAGACTGAGACGTGGGCGGTATTTTTGAGATCATCAGATCAAGAGGCTTCGATTAATGTGCATCTGAACACATTTGAGCCAGCGATTTACTTGCTATGCGCTTAGAAACATCAGCAATGACGAAACTTTTGAGCAAAAATGTATGTCACGTTCGGCGCCCTATTTCTTGAGCTTGTGGATCGGCCAATTTAGGTTCTGGTGACACGTTTTCTATTGGCTGGTGCACTAAAATAATATCATTTACACATTCCTGCCACTGAAAATTCAACAAAATTGAAGTACAGTAAATGTCCAAAATTTGGCCATTTTTAGATACAAATACAGATACAAAAGTTATGCTAAAAAGTATGGCCGAAAAAATACCCTTTTTGGCATTTTCTCAATGTTGTCAAACTCCGACATAATGAGGGAACCGTTTTGCTCCTTCCCCGAATGCTACCAGAACAATTTAGTATGGGCCGCGCTACCCAATAACCACACTGAAAAGCGCTAACGCGCTTCCCTTAATACTGTAGTTTCCAATCCTATAATATCTCGTCAACCAATACTGTATCCTCCTGTTTATAGTTTTCCTTTTAACTAAAAACGGACTCCACAAACACCGAAAACTACCATTTTCTTTCTTCCTCAGCTCCCCACAACAGCATTTTTTCAATTGATAAGTACTCCAAAACGAATGAACGAATTTCACTCAAATCTTCACCAAAAGATAGAGAAAGCTTCAATCTACAATGTCTCCAAATATTAGAGCAATCGGTCCAGAAATATAAAACTTATGCTAAAAAGCACAGCCCAAAAAGAGCGTTTTTTGCATTTTCTTCAATTTTGTCCAAAATCCGACATAGATATCTTTAGAGCTTTCTGATCGCAGCTTGCTGTGTACCGTTGGAAAGAACAGCCTTTTCTCATTCATAATATGCAATCCCCACCTTTGTAGGTTTACTTTTACTACAGTTATGAGCTAAATACGGCAAAAAGTCCAAAAAAAATTTTTTTCGAATTTTCGCCCAAAAATGTTAAAATCTTGTTTATATTGTGTCCTTACATCCTGACACAAATTTTGAGCCAAATCACAAAACTTCTTACCCAGATTATCATGTCCTGAACACAGGGTCTTATAACCAAGAAAAACCGACTCTTACTATTTTTCAATGTTTCATAACTTTTGATCCCAGAGTCGAAAAAACGTCTACGACCATTAGTTTCAAACTACAATCATTCCTTAGCAAAACCTAAAAGTCCCGGAGCTCCAGACCTTCCCCAGATCGCGGAACCCTCTTCCCCGCTTCAAAAATCAAAAAGTAAAAAAAATTTCGAAAAAAGTGTCCAAAATTTGACCATTTTTAGTGCTTCAATCGGCCATAACTTTTGATCCCGGATTAGCATGCAATTCTACCACACGTAATATGAAACTACACACATTGCTTAACAAAACGTAACAGGTCCGATCCATGGGGACCTTTAAACCATTAGTTGGTTTTACTGGCAATTTTCAAAAATTAAAAAAATTTTTAACTCAAAAACGAAAAACAATATCCAAAAACCGACTGCACCAATAGAAAATTCAGAATTTTTGCAAACTTTTGATGTATAACACGTTACTATGTTACCGCGAGAAGTACCTTAAAAACGCCGAAAACCACCATTTTGTTTTTTCGCCAGCCCCCCCCCTCCCTCGAGAGCATTTTTTCAAATGATCACTGCTCGAAAACGAATCAACTAATTTCGCTCAAATCTTCAGCAAAAGATAGGAAAAACTTCAAATTACAATGCCTGCAAATATTAGAGGAATCGGTCCACAAACACAAAAGTTACGCTAAAAAGTATGGCCGAAAAAATACCCTTTTTTGGCACTTTTTTTTCAAATTTGGTCAAACTCCGACATAATAAGAGAAGCGCATTTGCTCCCTCCTCGAATGCTACGAAAACAATTTTTAGTATGGACCGCGGTAACAATAACTACACCGGGAAAGCGCAAACGCGCTTCCCTTAATATGATATGGTAGTAGTGGTACCATGTAAGGTGCCGGTACCACCCTTGGCCATGGGTAGGGGTGCCATATATGGTACCCCCTCAGTCGCCGAACGTGGGGGTACCATGTATGGTACCACTACATTCAGTATCGGTACCATACAATGTATATGGTACCGGCACCTTATACGGTGTCGGTACCATAAACGGGGTTAAGTGCCTGACTGTACCACATACTGTAGGTTACCTTTGAGCGGACTGAGTGTTAGAGCGTGGCTGACAGTCTTTATATGTCTAGAAAGTCCGCCACGATAGAACGGCACTGAGATCGACATGTGAACATTGACTCTTCTAGATCGCTTTGCATTTTTATTCACCACTCTGATAGAAACTACTATTCTACCTCCATACGGCACCTGAAATTAGATAAAATTCTCGCTCTCTCCAGTTTCAACCGCCTACATTAGTTACCGTAGTCCTATCATCAAACTCAAAATAGACATCTTGAAAGTTATGAGCTGGGGCTTTTGGATCCCTGGGATAGATTCTAAAGCTGGCTTTGTGATTGTTCAGTGCTCTGCTAAATACTGTGCGCTCTTCCACAGAGCCCTCCACTGGTTTGTAGGAAGCGGTGATGTCCACGTACTTATTGGCCACTGTTCCTTGGGTGACCAGGCATTTGCCGATGCTAAACAAATCCGCCGTATATCCAGCCGCTGTTTGGGCAACCACCATAAAGCAGCTGTTATATGCATTTTGTATGCATGTACAGTATGTAACATGGGGGTTCTGGTGGTCTACCCCCACCTGACTTAGGCCACCCCCCGATCTGGGACCTCGCCCCCCTCCTCTAAGACGATTTTTCCGACCCCCCTCCGATTTTCCGGGCAAGTAATTTTTTCAGCAATTTTTTGCAATTTTTTAGAATTTCTGACACAAAATTGCTAAAATCGCCCATAAAACAGCACTTTTTAGCTGTATTTGAGCCCAAATTAGCGATTTTTGACGATTTTTAGTCCAGAATTGGGATATTTTTGTGGTTTTTCAGCGTGTTTTAGTGCCCTCCAACATACATGTCGTTGGGGGGGTAAAGGGGGGCCGGCCCCCCCAAGCCCGATTTTTCGGCAAAAGTCCCCCCCAGCGGATTTTTGGGGGGGACCTGAAAACCCACTTTTGGATTCCAAAGTAAAGAAAATTTTAGCCCAGCCAGACAATACATTCTGCAGCACAAAATTGGGTTTTCGGCTACCATACAACCCAAAACAGGGTTTTGTAAGGCTTAGAAATCCTAAATAGGGTTTTTAGACTGCTTAGAAACCCTGATTAGGGTTTTTAGGTTACTTTTAAACCCTGATTAGGGTTTTCAGGTTACTTTTAAACCCTGATTAGGGTTTTTAGGCTGCTTTGAAACCCTGATTAGTGTTTTCAGGTTACTTTTAAACTCTGATTAGGGTTTTTAGGCTGCTTTGAAACCCTGATTAGGGTTTTCAGGTTACTCTAAAACCCTGATTAGGGTTTTCAGGTTACTTTTAAACCCTGATTAGGGTTTTCAGGTTACTTTCAAACCCTGATTAGGGCTTTTAGGCTACTTTGAAACCCTAAACAGGGTTTTTAGGCTACTTTGAAACCCTGATTAGGGTTTTTAGGTTATTTTCAAAGCCTGATTAGGGTTTTCAGGTTACTTTCAAAGCCTGATTAGGGTTTTTAGGTTACTTTGAAACTCTAAACAGGGTTTTTAGGCTACTTTGAAACCCTAAACAGGCTTTTTAGGCTACTTTGAAACCCTGATTAGTGTTTTTAGGTTACTTTCAAAGCCTGATTAGGGTTTTCAGGTTACTTTCAAAGCCTGATTAGGGTTTTTAGGTTACTTTGAAACTCTAAACAGGGTTTTTAGGCTACTTTGAAACCCTAAACAGGCTTTTTAGGCTACTTTGAAACCCTAAACAGGGTTTTTACCCTACTTTGAAACCCGGATTAGGGTTTTTAGGTTACTTTCAAAGCCTGATTAGGGTTTTCAGGTTACTTTCAAAACCTGATTAGGGTTTTTAGGTTACTTTGAAACTCTAAACAGGGTTTTAGCACTGGCTAGAAAGCCTAGAGAGGGTTTTTAGGTTGATTAGAAACCCTAAACAGGGTTTAAGAACTGCATTCAAATCACTAAATAGGGTTTTTTAGTAATCTTATAAGTCAAAACAGGGTTTTGCGCGTGCCTCAGAATCGATATTAGGGTTCTCTGAACTATTTTTAGTCAATATAACGCATTTCAATCTGTATTTTATCGCTGAAACTCATATTCAATACGTATTTTGAGCGCAAAACAGCTTTTTATTCCATTCATTGTTTCAATATTCGGTTTTTAAGGCAATTTTTTTCAACCGGAACAGGGTTTTTAAGGCATTTTTAATGCAAAAACAGGGTTTTAAGGCTTTTTTCGGCCCAAATAGGGCTTTGAAGCCATTTTTCGCCCCAGAAACCCTAAAAAAAGGTCGACAAAAGCCGCTTTTTACCCCAAAAAAAGGTCGACAAAACCCACTTTTGGACCCCAAAAAAAGGTCGCAAAACCCACTTTGGACTTGGTCCCAAAACCCTATTTGGGATTTCAAAAAGGTCCCCCCCCACGGAAAAACCCAGCGACATGTATGCCCTCCAAACCGCCGGCACTGTTGTTGTAGTGGATTAAGCCGCAAAGCCACTATTCACGTTCATCCACTCGGCATGATAAGTTCTTGTAACAAAGAGTTGGACGTCGGCACAAAGACCAACCCAGGCCACCGAAAGCCGGTGATGGCTAGTCGGTAAATGGGAACCGACTGCAGCTGCCGTTGTACCAGAGTTAGAGATCTGCACGGGCCGGGCCTGGTCGCCCTACAGAGGATTTTTAGAGGATTTCAGCCGGGCCGAGCCACAAAAATTGCATTTTCATAAGGGCCAGGCAGGGCCCGGGCCGCAAAAATTGGGTTTTTCGGCCAGGCCGGGCCGGGCCGTGAAAAAGGCGGCCCGTGCAGGTCTCTAACCAGAGTTACAATAGCCAACGCGCATGTGATATGACAAATGGAAACGGGAACAGCTACCACTGATACCCACCCAGACTGACACCAAGCATGTGTGCCGGCTAGTAGTGAAGGCAGCAAAGGAAGGGCAGGATGTGAGTGTGCATAATGGGCTCATAGGCGGCCTAACGCAGGGGCTACCGCCCCGCTCTGACAATCCATCCACCAACCCCTCCCCATCGACGAATGACCTGTTTGTTACATGTCTGGCGGTGTATGTAATCGATTCAGTTCAATTGACTTACCGATAGTTCATGACGTTGTATCTCTGCAGTCTTCTGCCTCCTGGAGCACTCTTGTCATAGGTGTAGAGCCATCGCACTATGTCTGCGTGCACCTCGGAGAACAGGAACCAGGTATCGTAATTCTGTTTCACATCTCCTCTGCGCACTGCCTTCACAGGGGCCGGCCCTGTCTGGTAGTGACCTAAAGCTTCTGCTGTTTATTCAGCTACAATCATAGTTGTTAGGGGTTATCCCTACCCCTACATTTCTCTGGACCGATCCGACCCGAAAATACAAGTCTCCTCACCTTGACTGACGATCTGAGGGGTTGCATCGACAGCTTGCCAGCCATCATAACTAAGTGACAGGTCTGGCCGTTTGGTCCAAACTTCATTCCAAACGTGGTAGCCCCAGAAGGTTTCTCTGCTGCCGAACGGTATTCTCACATCCAACTGAATCCAGCGACGACTCCTCTGAATCTTGTTGAAGAAAATCCTGGTCACTGTGTATGAGTTGTCTCGGTCCACAGCTGAGCCGAAGTTGGTTACCACCCTGGTTGGGATGCCCACCGCCCGCAGCACTGCAATCATTCAATCTTGCACTGAGACTGAGTTCAGTGGACTTACAGGTCTGCAGCACTCCTGCGAACACCCAGCATTGACCATACTTGACTTTCTGTGAAGGTTTTTTGAGAAACCGTGTGAGGATGGGTATACTGCCGGTCCAATGAACTGGGTTCGTGCCACCGTTGTAGGTTCCTCCATGCACATTGGCCCAACGACCCCAGAGCATTCGCTCACTCACCTGAAATGGTGATCTGTCATTGAGCCCTTCAGCTTTTGGTTGCCCACCGCTTGACACAGCATCCTGGTCACCCAAACTGGGTTTCCTCTGTCTTTCTCACTGACCAACTGACCCATTGCCCAGAGGGCAGCTTGCAAGGCAGGTTCTTCGAACTGGCCGAAGTTCCAGCCTGACACTCCGACCTTGTCACAGTCTCCGTTGTACATACGACCATAGTCTCTCATCACATAGGCTTGTCTTGAATTCTCGCTGGGCAGATAGACTTGGTCGGAGTGACTCCAAGGGTTGAAGAGAATGTAGATGGAGTCTGTTTGAACGAGATGCTTGCTGCGGACTCCAGTTCTGCCGTTTTTCTTCAAAGCTGTAGAGACCTTCAAGCTCCATTGACCGATCTGGCAGTCAGCAGCGGACAGAACCTGAATGGTTTGGATTGCTGGATGGATAACGGTTGAGAAGGAGTTACCTCTACGCCAAGCCGACTACCCGATATCCAGCTTATCTTAGCTGACCAACCGTTGACCAACCTGGCTTCGATTGGTTGCACGTGTAGCAAGTGAGAAGTGCTTTGGCCTAAGAATCTGTGATTCGGTCATGAAAATTGAGGCTGAGCACTACTAACCGAAACTGAACTGGCAGTAGATGACGTCAGCAGTTTTGTTCAATCTCCGGTCCAGGTTTAGGGTGACGTAGAATCGCTGAGCTCGTCTGACGACTAGAGTGAATGAAGGATTCTTTGTGGCTTCATAGTAACTGGTTCGATGGTCTTTGGTGTTCAGTCGCAAGTTGAGTTTTATGCTTCTCACTTGCAGTCTTGTTTGTTTGACTGAAACTAGTGGGCTTTGAACTCAAGACGTTTTGTTTCCCAGCTAAAGTTTGCATACTAACCACGTGTAAGAGGTTCAGACAAGGCGAGGGGTGGGGTTGGGGGTTGCCTGCCAAGTGGGGGTCCGGTTTTGCGAGAAAGCCGGGTCTTTGACTTTTTAGCTCAAATAAAATTTGAGCTGTCAAATAGCCTTTTATAGCGAAAAACAAGAAAACATGACCGAAAAGACTGATAATTAATTCTCTTAGATGTCAGCAGCGGAAACGCCAGATTCGATTTACCAAAGCTTTCTAAGCCAATTTTGAGCTAATAATTTGTGATTTCTGAGGCACTTTATTAGAAGCACTGCAGTTGCTGCTAGTGCTTGGGTCGAGGCTCCCTAAATTGTCTCAGGGAGAGGCTTAAGGGGAGTGCTTTTTTAGGGTAGCGGTAACACCCTTTTAGTACAGGCATAGACCCCGTGTTACATGTGGTGCTAACGAACAACACATGCTTACGTGCACAAGAACCGAACTATGTACAGTACAAGTATTTTAGAACACACAGACAGTTTTGGTTGAGTTTAAAACAAAAATGATAAATGTAAATGGCCATAGGAAGATCGATCATACAGTGTAATGTCGTGAATGCGCGCTAAAAACTAGCCGAACAATGGTTGATCATACACGTAGGACTGGCTATGAATTTTCGAATGAGACCAAAACTAGTCACGAACAGGCAAAACCGCAATTTCTCACCTTTGACCGCCGACTGACGTTGCACTTTTGGAGGACACCATGAACAGGAGACGCGGCAATTTTTCTTCATATACCTTGGGTTTTTTATGCATTCTCCCTTGCCGGCCCAGTACTTGCAATGTTTGTTGTGGTCACAACACGTGCCCTGACAGGAATAATACAACTTTCTTGTGCTGTTGTTTGCACAACCTGAAACGGGTCACCAGTTCTTGGGTAGTTTGAGCTTTTGAGATTGAGGACTGACACCTAAAAACTTCACCCCAACCAAACACAATTATTTCAATTATGCTATGTAACAGGCAATTTTCACCCCCACTCACACCCACCCACCCACCCACCCCCTAGCTTAGACCAAACTCCGAGGTTGTTAACCCCGTTCTCCGATTTCTCTGGGAAGCAGGATTGGGCAATTTTTTGCAATTTTACAGACACGAAAACTGCTAAAACAGCTATTTCTCGCTGTATTGGAGTCCATCATACTGCCACTTTTTGGCGATTTTCAGCCCAGAATACCGATAATAGTGCGCTGCCCTCCTCTCTTCTTATACCCCTTCTAAGATCATCCATTGGGCCTCTTACAAATAGCTGTGGTTGGGGTCAGACACAGGCTAGCATTTTGGCTGATGGGGTAGAATTTTCAATTCCCGAGGGGCGTTGAGGGGGTAGGAACGTCTGAGAGGGTGGCTGAGGGATGGTTAGCCAAAACGTCCGATTTTTGGCTAAAATCAAGGTTTTTGGGTTATTTTTCGTTAAAATAGGTTAAAATACCTAAGCTCACTTACCTATTCCAGGCATACTGTTATCGTAACTTTCTATACAAAATTCTTCCAAAAAATTCCTAAGGTTTGGTAGTGGCTGGCTGAGGTGGGTTAACCCTTTGCCCATGTCTGGTGGGTATCTATTATTGCAGTACTAAGAATGTTGACTAAACGAGCAACTAGAATTTTGGCACAGTTTTTGAGTATTAGTTATGCAAAATTTACTCCGAAACAAAACACACAAGAGCGCCTCTCGTGGCGCCACTGGAGGGCGTCTGCCGATGCGATGCAACACCAATCGGGACAGACTGCCAGTTTTCAGTAGGGTGGGTGGTTGGAAAAAAGCGACCTGTCAAAATCAGTTAAGTTTTTGTCTCTTCTTCGGCCTTCAAGCGTAGCGCCAACCAAAATAGAGAGAGATAAAGGCTAGAGCGGATCTGAAGCTACATGGCTTACTTGAATGAAGCTGTAGGAAAAGGCAGAGCAGAGAGAGTTGCAGTGGAGACATCTCGGCCGTAATTGGCTTAAAAACTGGCAGCTCAATGAAGCGCGAACGTTAAGAATGAAAGTAGTGGCAAGAAGAAGAGCAACTGGTTTGAATGGCAAACGTCGTTTATCTGCTCGAAGGTGCGCCATTCAGTGGGCGCCAGCCGCTCCTCGCTTCTTGTCTGTAAGGTCGTTCTTCTAATACAAACAAATCCATAAAATGACCTTCGCTGTCTAAGTCAAAGTCAAGGCTAACTAAAAGAACACGTGTGCTCATTGCCGTTTAGGGCAAGCAAAGTGATGCGTTTCAAATGGCCAATAAAAAGTCAGACATAAAACAGTGCGTTTCCACTATGTACAATGTAGGTGCTCAATGTTACAACCTCTAACCTAAAGTCTTCTGACTTTTCTTTCGAGCTATCTTTTTCGGCTCAAAACAGGGTTCTAAAATCACACAAAAAAATCCCTGACTGAAGTTTTCGTGCCTGAACTTGTAGAAAAAATTGCAAACCAGCAAAGTCTAACGGCCGGGGGGGGGGGGCCGAACGAAAATCCTGTCGGGGGTCCATCTGCCCGCCAAAGCCCCGGTCAGACATGGGCAAAGGGGGGGTCTGAGGGGGGTTCCCCCCCTCAGGCTCTGACCTCCCCCCCGGCCGGCCGCTACCCCCCTCTGGAATTTTTTCGAAGAATTCTGTATAGAAAATTATGACAAAAATATTCTTGGATTAGGTGTAAATGAGCTCAGAATAGCTTATTTTAATGAAAAATAAGCCAAAACCCATGATTTTAGCAAAAAATCGGACTTTTTGGCTTACCTCAGCCCCCTCAGGCGTTCTTAACCCCCTCAGCCCCCCTCAGGAACAGGAATTGAAAATTCTACCCCCCGTCAGCAGAAATGCTAGCCCATGTATGGCCGCGGTTACATGTACGTACTTGGTTACAGTTCAGGACATTAAATAATTTAACGTACCTGCAGAAGCTAGTGGCAGTGCAAAAGTAGGCATTTTTTCGTGCACATCACTGTGAAAAGAAGTAAAAATAGAGTAATACGATTCCTTGAAATTAACTCACCGTAGGCGTGTAAAACCTGATTGAGACGGGCAGCAGTGGAAGCGTGAATGACTTACTTACGACATTATTACTACACGATGTCTTTGTTGTTCTGATCGGTACAAAAACCGGAGATTTGACTGCTGGAAGAATCTTCAGGTTTTTGCTTCGACCCAGTTTTTAGGTTGTTGGACCAATTTGTACAGTTTGTACGTTGCTTTTGTCAAAAATGGTGGTACAGCCAGTCAACTCTTCATACAGTCAGGCACTCAAGGCTGTTTATGGTACCGGCACCATAAACCTTTATATAGTGCCGGTACAATGTATGGTACTGTGGTACTTAGATTAGTGGCACCATAAATGGTACCGTCACCATACGTACATATTGCCAGCGCCATACGTGTTACCAACACTCATGATGGTCATGGGTAGGGGTACCACATATGGTACCGTCACCATACGTACGTATATGGTACCGGCACCCATGTTAATGGGTAGGTGTACCATATATGGTGCCGGTAACATAAACGGCATTAAGTGCCAGACTGTCATAAGATTAACGTTGCCAGGGGAGCAGAAAACATTCCATTTACGGTACCGGTTAGGTTTGACCGTAACTTGATTTTTGATCATACATGTCGTTGGGGGGGGGGGGGTAAAGGGGGGGGCCGGCCCCCCCCAAGCCCGATTTTTCGGCAAAAGTCCCCCCAGCGGATTTTTGGGGGGGGACCTGAAAACCCACTTTTGGATTCCAAAGTAAAGAAAATTTTAGCCCAGACAATACATTCTGCCATACATGTCGCTGGGTTTTTCCGTGGGGGGGGACCTTTTTGAAATCCCAAATAGGGTTTTGGGACCAAGTCCAAAGTGGGTTTTGCGACCTTTTTTTGGGGTCCAAAGGTGGGTTTTGTCGACCTTTTTTGGGGTAAAAAGTGGGTTTTGTCGACCTTTTTTAGGGATTCTGGGGCGAAAAATGGCTTCAAAACCCTATTTGGACCGAAAAAAGCCTTTAAAACCCTGTTTTTGCATTAAAAATGCCTTAAAAACCCTGTTCCGGTTGAAAAAAATGCCTTAAAACCGAATATTGAAGCAACGAATGTAATAAAAAGCTGTTTTGCGCTCAAAATACGTATTGAATATGAGTTTCAGCGATAAAATACTGTTTGAAATGCGTTATATTGACTAAAAATAGTTCACAGAACCCTAATTTCGATTCTGAGGCACGCGCAAAACCCTGTTTTGACTTATAAGATTACTAAAAAACCCTATTTAGTGATTTGAATGCAGTTCTTAAACCCTGTTTAGGGTTTCTAATCAACCTAAAAACCCTCTCTAGGCTTTCTAGCCAGTGCTAAAACCCTGTTTAGAGTTTCAAAGTAACCTAAAAACCCTAATCAGGCTTTGAAAGTAACCTGAAAACCCTAATCAGGTTTGAAAGTAACCTAAAAACCCTAATTAGGGTTTCAAAGTAACCTGAAAACCCTGTTTAGGGTTTCAAAGTAGCCTAAAAACCCCAATCAGGGTTTAAAAGTAACCTGAAAACCCTGTTTAGGGTTTCAAAGTAGCCTAAAAACCCTAATCAAGGTTTGAAAGTAACCTGAAAACCCTAATCCGGGTTTAAAAGTAACCTGAAAACCCTGTTTAGGGTTTCAGAGTAGCCTAAAAACCCTAATCAGGGTTTGAAAGTAACCTGAAAACCCTGTTTAGGGTTTTAAAGTAGCCTAAAAACCCTAATCAGGGTTTGAAAGTAACCTGAAAACCCTGTTTAGGGTTTCAAAGTAGCCTAAAAACCCTAATCAGGGTTTGAAAGTAACCTGAAAACCCTAATCAGGGTTTAAAAGTAACCTGAAAACCCTAATCAGGGTTTCAAAGTAACATGAAAACCCTAATCAGGGTTTAAAAGTAGCCTAAAAACCCTAATCAAGGTTTAAAAGTAACCTGAAAACCCTAATCAGGGTTTCAAAGTAACCTGGAAACCCTGTTTAGGGTTTTAAAGTAGCCTAAAAACCCTAATCAGGGTTTGAAAGTAACCTGAAAACCCTGTTTAGGGTTTCAAAGTAGCCTAAAAACCCTAATCAGGGTTTGAAAGTAACCTGAAAACCCTAATCAGGGTTTAAAAGTAACCTGAAAACCCTAATCAGGGTTTAAAAGTAACCTGAAAACCCTAATCAGGGTTTCAAAGTAACCTGGAAACCCTGTTTAGGGTTTTAAAGTAAGCCTAAAAACCCTAATCAGGGTTTGAAAGTAACCTGAAAACCCTGTTTAGGGTTTCAAAGTAGCCTAAAAACCCTAATCAGGGTTTGAAAGTAACCTGAAAACCCTAATCAGGGTTTAAAAGTAACCTGAAAACCCTAATCAGGGTTTCAAAGTAACCTGGAAACCCTGTTTAGGGTTTTAAAAGTACCCTAACAACACTTATCATGGTTTTAAAGTAACCTTAAAACCGTTTTTAGGGTTTCAAAGTAGCCTAAAAACCCTAATCAGGGTTTGAAAGTAACCTGAAAACCCTAATCAGGGTTTAAAAGTAACCTGAAAACCCTAATCAGGGTTTAAAAGTAACCTGAAAACCCTGTTTAGGGTTTCAAAGCAGCTTAAAAACCCTAATCATGGTTTAAAAGTAACCTGAAAACCCTGTTTAGGGTTTCTAAGCAGTCTAAAAACCCTAATCAGGGTATGAAAGTAACCTGAAAACCCTAATCAGGGTTTGTAAGCAGTCTAAAAACCCTATTTAGGATTTCCAACCCTTACAAAACCCTGTTTTGGGTTGTATGGCAGCCGAAAACCCAATTTTGTGCTGCAGAATGTATTGTCTGGGCTAAAATTTTCTTTACTTTGGAATCCAAAAGTGGGTTTTCAGGTCCCCCCAAAAATCCGCTGGGGGGGGACTTTTGCCGAAAAATCGGGCTTGGGGCGGGCCGGCCCCCCCCCCCCCCAACGACATGTATGCATTCTGCAGCACAAAATTGGGTTTTCGGCTGCCATACAACCCAAAACAGGGTTTTGTAAGGGTCGGAAATCCTAAATAGGGTTTTTAGACTGCTTAGAAACCCTGATTAGGGTTTTCAGGTTACTTTCAAACCCTGATTAGGGTTTTTAGACTGCTTAGAAACCCTAAACAGGGTTTTCAGGTTACGTTTAAACCATGATTAGGGTTTTTAGGCTACTTTTAAACCCTAAACAGGGTTTTCAGGTTACTTTTAAACCATGATTAGGGTTTTTAAGCTACTTTGAAACCCTAAACAGGGTTTTCAGGTTACTTTCAAACCCTGATTAGGGTTTTCAGGTTACTTTCAAACCCTGATTAGGGTTTTTAGGCTACTTTGAAACCCTAAACAGGGTTTTCAGGTTACTTTCAAACCCTGATTAGGGTTTTTAGGCTACTTTAAAACCCTAAACAGGGTTTTTAGGCTACTTTGAAACCCTGATTAGGGTTTTCAGGTTACTTTTAAACCCTGATTAGGGTTTTCAGGTTACTTTTTAAACCTTGATTAGGGTTTTTAGGCTACTTTTAAACCCTGATTAGGGTTTTCAGGTTACTTTCAAACCCTGATTAGGGTTTTTAGGCTACTTTGAAACCCTAAACAGGGTTTTCAGGTTACTTTTAAACCCTGATTGGGGTTTTTAGGCTACTTTGAAACCCTAAACAGGGTTTTCAGGTTACTTTGAAACCCTAATTAGGGTTTTTAGGTTACTTTCAAACCTGATTAGGGTTTTCAGGTTACTTTCAAAGCCTGATTAGGGTTTTTAGGTTACTTTGAAACTCTAAACAGGGTTTTAGCACTGGCTAGAAAGCCTAGAAAGGGTTTTTAGGTTGATTAGAAACCCTAAACAGGGTTTAAGAACTGCATTCAAATCACTAAATAGGGTTTTTTAGTAATCTTATAAGTCAAAACAGGGTTTTGCGCGTGCCTCAGAATTGAAATTAGGGTTCTGTGAACTATTTTTAGTCAATATATCGCATTTCAATCAGTATTTTATCGCTGAAACTCATATTCAATACGTATTTTGAGCGCAAAACAGCTTTTTATTACATTCGTTGCTTCAATATTCGGTTTTTAAGGCATTTTTTTCAACCGGAACAGGGTTTTTAAGGCATTTTTAATGCAAAAACAGGGTTTTAAAGGCTTTTTTTCGGTCCAAATAGGGTTTTGAAGCCATTTTTCGCCCCAAAATCCCTAAAAAAGGTCGACAAAACCCACTTTTTACCCCAAAAAAGGTCGACAAAACCCACCTTTGGACCCCAAAAAAAGGTCGCAAAACCCACTTTGGACTTGGTCCCAAAACCCTATTTGGGATTTCAAAAAGGTCCCCCCCCACGGAAAAACCCAGCGACATGTATGTTTTTGATCACTGATGTTTACTGGTATAAAATGCTTCATGTGACAGATTTAGAGTGAAGAGCTGCACGAGACTGCCCGGCCCGGACGGGTGAACGCAACAGGTGTAGAGAGTGTAATAAAATATGTAGAATGCTAACAAAAATATCGATGATTAGTGTGTTTGAAGGCTAATTTTTTAAAATTTTCTGATTGCCAGGCAGAAGCACAACCAAACCTATTCAAACTACTGAAGCTGTTAATTTTTGTTAATTTCACCCCTCTCATCGTTTAAACGCTTTTTTGAAGGCTAACTTTTCAATATTTTACTGTACCTTTGAAAGATCCTGGGTACCTACCCCAGTGGATGGTCCGGGTGCTAATTCCTAAAATTTAGGTTGTTCTTTAGCCAAAACATGCTTTTCTTTAATCAGAATTATTTTTTTGTTTTGTTGCATCGTTAGTGCTGTTTCTTGTATACTTTAGTACCCGCACAAACGATTTTGCATGATTTTTGAGCGATCTTCGATCTTCAGCTACCCCGTGGCCGGGCCGGAGCTGGAAAATTTGAAGTCCCGAGCCTGGCCGGCCGCGCCGCCCGGCGCAAAATAGCAGCCGGGCCGGGCCGCCAAAAAGGCGTCCGACGAAGGCCTCTTATCTAGAGAAATGCTTGAAAAGGAATTACCTAAAATGCACTTAAACAATCTCTCTGAAAACAGGTTCGTCTTCTTCTGCCGTGTCTTGCGCAAAAGTGTATCATTTTCGACGTAATGGACATCTTTACGATTCTTGCTGGGCTGAGAGAGCAGTTTTTACGAGTCTGCGAGCTGCTTCTCTGTTTTTGTGCTGTCGTTAAAACAAACTCCTGTTTCCATACATGTAGTTGGGGGGGGAGGGAATGGGGGGGTATTTCCCCCCAGGCCCGATTTTCGGAGAAAATTCCCCCCCAGCCGGATTCTGGGGGGGGGAATTTTTTGAAACCCTATTTTGGGTTTGTAAACCTGCAAACAGGGTTCCAGAAGCCCTGATTAGGGTTTCAGAAACCCAACTTGGGTTCCGGAGCCCTAGTTTGGGTTTCAAAAACCCTAAAAAGGGTTCCGGAACCCTGTTTTGGGTTTCAAAAACCCTAAATAGGGTTCCGAAACCCTGTTTTGGGTTACTGAAACCCTAAATAGGGTTCCAGAACCCTAATTTGGATTACTGAAACCCTAATTTCGGTTACTGAAACCATAAATAGGGTTCCGGAACCCTAATTTGGGTTACTGAAACCCTAATTTCGGTTACTGAAACCCTAAATAGGGTTCCGGAACCCTGTTTTGGGTTTCGAAAACCCTAAATAGGGTTCCGAAACCCTGTTTTGGGTTACTGAAACCCTAAATAGGGTTTCGGAACCCTAATTTGGATTACTGAAACCCTAAATAGGGTTACTGAAACCCTAATTTGGGTTACTGAAACCCTAAATTGGGTTCCAGAACCCTAATTTGGGTTTCTGGAGGGCCGAAATTGGGTTCCGGAACCCTAATTTCGGTTACTGAAACCCTAAATAGGGTTCTAGAACCCAAATTTGGGTTTCTGGAGGCCCAAAATCGGGTTCCTCTTCCGGAACCCTAATTTGGGTTTAAAAATCTCTAAAGAAGGTTCCAGAAAAGCATTTTAACTGTATTATGTCGAATAAAATGGGTTTTTTGCACGTTTTAAAGCAAAATTAGCTTTTTTTGCACATTTTAAACTAAAAATAAGGTTTTTTCCACGTTTTACAGCAAAAATACGGTTTTAAACGGAATTTTTGCACTTCAGACAGGATTTTTGACCCCATTTTTAGTCCTCAAAACCCTGTTTTGAGCCCAAAAATAGGTCGCTGAAACCCACTTTTGGACACCAAAAAAAGGTCGCTAAAACCCCCTTTGGGCATAGCCCTGAAACCCTATTTTGGATCAGAAAAATTCCCCCCCCCCAGCCGAAAACCCAGCTACATGTATGCCTGTTTCCTACAGACAGACCTCAACTGGCCGGACGCTCATTGCTAACGATGCCATGATCTATGGGCAAAAACACTTTATTCTCGATCAACATCGGTAAACCTGTTCTTGGCAGTGTTCCGTCCAGTCATGCCGAAAAGGTTAATTTGCACTAAACAGAGAACTACATACACTACGGTAACTTGAAAAGTAGTTACAAAGTATCTTAGAAGAAAAGAACACGGGTTCACTTTTGCCTTCTACAAAGACTATGTGAAGCGGGTAGGACTTGTAGCGGCAAATCGGATCTAGCCTCAGGCACTTGATCAGAATTGAATACCACCACTAGAGTTCGACTTCCCGGCCGGAAGGCCGTCAATTGATGATTGATAGCTAGGACTTCGTTGCGGTTCAAAGCTCTAAAATTTTAGGAAGAATCGAAAGCAAACTATAAAAGAGAAAATGTTTGGCAACCTATTTATTGAAAGTTCTGTTTCTTTCTGCAAGCCTAGACCTTCCATTTGCACGTGACAACCCGTCAGCCTTGTTTGCAAAGGATTTTGAAAGCTGATTGTTACGTTTATCGGCCTATCCACGCAAACTGCATCTGCTCCCTAAAAGTGTTTAGCGTTTAGTAATAAGTGTATAGCAAACAATATGCTTACGATTTCTCTCTTTTGTCTGTGCGTCCTTGTCCTTCTGATAGTCAAGGCTGGTTTTTTGAGCAAGAAAACGTCATGACCTATCAAGATTTGACTTGTTTCCACAACCTCCGCTAGCACTTCCACCCTTAGATGGTAATTGGCTCCAGCATAGCGAGTGTATTCGTAACCATTGACGACTAACTGAGGATAGGCTTCTGAAACGATATTCTATTATTTTTTACTGATTATGATTGGTTTAGTACTTTTTAAACATACTGTACTCTATATGTACTAGGGTTATTGGGTGGGGTTATCCCTAGCTAGAAACACTGGCCGGAAAAATAGATAGGGTTGGGTAGTCAAAATCCGAAAATTTGTCAGTGGGCCTAGGGGTAGCGGCCATTTTTGGGTGCATTGGTATAGGAAGAAAAGTCTGGTGGGGGATCTGGGGGTTGGGCAAACCCATAGACCCGCGCGCCACGTATGTACATATTACACATGACTTACAGTATACGTACCTTTCCTTGGTCCCAAACTGAGACTTCTGGTTACGGTTTTTATATGTTTAGCCCTTCCTCCATAATTGTAGGGCACCGATAATGACATGTGCACTTTTACCGTTCTAATGAATCGCCTATTGTTGTTCACCACCCTTATCGATATCACAATTCGTTTTCCAAATGGAACCTGCAACTTTTAATTTGAAAAGGAAAAAGAAAAATCAGATCAGATCAGAACTACCGAGCTCCTGTCACCGAATTTGAAGTAAACATCTCCCGATCTACTCGTGCGGAATTTGTAGAGTTTGTACTTGGCTCTGTGGTTTCGAAGTGCTCTGCTGAAGGCCTTACGGCCCTCTCTTGAACCTTTGGGAGCTCTGTAGGCTGAGGTCACAACGGTGTATTTGTTTCGGTTTGTACTCTGGGCCACCACGCATTGGCCTATGCTATAATTGACCAATTGGTGGTTCATTGTCCTAGTACCGTGATAAAAAATAGCCGTACTTGGAATTCATCACAGAGTATCTGTATAGCTTTTTGCCTCCTAGTGAACTGCGGTCGTAGGAATACATCCATTGCACCACATCTGCGTTGACCTCGGAAAATAGGAACCAGGTGTCGTATTTTAGCTTTACTTGACCGTTTCGAACTGCTCTCACAGACGCTGGACCCACTTGATGGTGACCTATACACACCGCAAGGACAACTGCTTTTATACAAACACGTCTGAAACCAGAATTCACTTCTCTTTCAACACATGCTTTTTATTACTCTTTTGCCCTATTCCTCTCGAAGTTGTGTCTGTTCGTACTCTCCTTTGCTTGTCTTTTACTGTTAGGATTTGGCTATTATACTTTTACTCTTACTCTCATTACTCATACTTTACTCTTATTACTCTTACTGTTATTACTCATGTTCCTTACTCTTTTCTCTTAATATTTTGCTGTTAGTCTTACTCTTATTACACTCTTATTGACTCTTGCTTTTACTCATACTCTCGCTCTTACTCTTTCTCTTTTTACTCTTTACTCTATTAAGGACTTTGACTGTTACTATTGCGTTTTACGGTTGCTCTCACCGTCGCTAACAATCTGCGGAGTTGCATCGACAGCTTGCCATCCTCCATAGCCCCTTGGCAGATCAGATCGACTAGTCCAAATTTCATTCCACACATGAAATCCCCAGTAGCTTTCCCGCACTCCGAATGGCAGCCTCGTGTCTAGTCTTCTGTTGTGCATTATTCTGGTCACTGTAAATGACTTGTCACGGTCGATCGCAGAACCGTAGTTGGTTACTGTTCTAGCAGGGATACCCACTGCTCGCAGTACTAGAAAAATCAATTATCAATAGAGGTACGTATCAGCTTTGATGCAGCTCACAGGTCTGCAAAACTCCTGCAAACACCCAACACTGTCCGTATCTGACCTTTCTGCTGGGGTGACTAAGAAATCGCCTAAGAATAGGAATACTGCCTGACCAGCTGAGTGGACTGACCCCTCCTGCATAACTACCTCCTACCACATTGGCCCATTTTCCTGAGAGCATTCGCTCCCCAACCTGAAGAGAACATGAAAAATCCTGGTCTAATATTTATGTTATGTGACTCACAGCTCTGCTAAGCACTCTAGCAACCCAGACTGCACTGCCCTGTGACCTGTCACCAACAAGTCTCAGAGCCCATACAGCAGCATCCAATGCAGATTTCTCAAACTGTCCATAGTTCCAGGTGAATCGACCAATATTATGACAGTTGCCGTTGTATACTTTGCCATATTCGTCCAATACATAAGCTTGGCGATAAGCTCCACTCGACATGTACACTTGGTCAGAAGGACTCCAAGGGTTAAATAGAATATAAACCGTTTTCGTATGGGGTGAAATCACTCTTGCTTTGCCTCCAATTTTTTTGTAGACGCTCAGTTTCCATTTCCCTACCTGACAGTTGGAGGGCGTAAGAACCTGGAAACCTGCTATTGTGATTCTGAACAAATATTGCCATGCCAACCTTCACTGTGACTTGCTTGCCAGAGGTCCGGGAATACTTAGCCGTCCAACCTTTTGTTAATGCAAACTTGGTTAACTTGACCTTGACTAAACGCGAGTTTGTGTTGCCTGAAAGGACAAGCTGAAGAGTTTTAAAATTAAGTTTTATTTTAACAGATAGCATTACCAAGCAGAAATTTGAGGTAGATGACATCTCGATTTCGATTAAACTTGCGATTGAATTTCAGTGTCAGAAAGAACGATTTTGCTCTTCTGACCACTAAAGCGTTCCATGGTCGCCTAGTCACCTCGTACCGGTTCGTACGATGATTTCTTGTGTTTTCGTTAACATGCAAATTTATGCTCTTCACTTTCAATCCAGCTGCCAGATCTAAAATTGGAGCTGTCTGAAGTTTCAGACTTGTTTTCGTCTGCACCTATAAATTTTGACGTAATTCGATTACTGATGCGTTTTTGTCTTGTCAGTCTGACATAAACCGGTCAGGAATTTGGCCTTAAAACCAAAATTAGAAATAGTCGAAAATCTTCGATATTCCTGTGAGTGCTCTTTTCTGGTTGTGTGGCAGCGAAGTGAAATGTAGAGAATATTTATGAGCAGATTAAACAAACCGCTACCTTAAAACAGCGTGACGCTGATCTGGAATGGGAGCGGGAAAATTGATGATTTTCATACGCAGGCGCATGTCGAGGCGATGGAAAGTAGTCGATACAAAGCCCAACCCAGAGCATCGAAAGTCAGCAATGGCAAGCAGATAAATGTGGACCAAACCTTAGCTGTCTTGCACACACCGACAGCAAAATGGGAGGGTTGTTGTTAGGAGGCTGCCGGACCTTGTGTCTCTCTTCCTCCTGCTCTATAGCAGTTTGCTACTTTACAAACAGCAACAACGCACTTAAATGCCTTTTGTTGAACTGAACTCTCAGATCCTGTTATAGAATTATTTTATCGATATTGATCGACTCAACAGGGTAGACATTACCTATCTTCCTAATCACAAAAAGAGTTTGCGCAAATATTTATGCAAGTTTCACTTACTCCTACCTAGCTGTAACTGGGCCAACACCAGGGCAGCCAAAAAGTAGACAAGGTCTGGCCGCATATCATCAAACCCCAAGACAGACGACCAGTCTCAAGGGAATGTCAAAAAGTAATAGGAATCTAAGCACTAATAGATAGGTCCCAACCGGTTTGAATGGCCAAGGTCATCAATACTCCTGTTCAACAGTGCCATTACTTGTAAGAACATCACAGAGTTCTTGTCAAAATTGTCGTTTCAAATACATCAGAGCAACAAGATGGTAATTTCTATGAAAAATACTTGTCTTCAAAGCAGAACATTTTATGCAGCACAACTCAATACCTCCACTACAAATGTATCTGTTATCACATGTAAAACATTTGCGACTCAATTATTTTGTCGATTCCTCAAATGGTAAGCAAGCTAACAACGTGTAAGCAGCTTTTTAAACTGCAGACCTAAGCTAGGGACACTGTATGGCAGTCCTTTTGTAAAGCCAGGTAATCTATAACAAATTGCGAAAACTAGAAACCTACTAAACTATTACAGGCCTAGTTTTGACACAGTCTACAGTATGTGATTTATCCACAACTTTCAATGGCAGTTCTCCACGAATGTCAGCTATCTGATCGGAATCGAACAGAGCGACTAAGTTGTGAGATCCGGTTCTGAATGGTGTTAGTTGATGCACCACAGACAGCTGACTTCTTCCTGAGAGGTTTCTAAATTAGAATTCGAAGGATAGGGTGCATGAAGTAAAATGAAGTAACTGAACAAAATTTTAGCCTGCAGAAGACTGCAACAATGTACTGTGTGTACATGTCTGTGCAGTACGTACATAGAACAAAGCAAAGAGTAGGTAATAGAACAAATAAGACAAAACCGAACCTTTTGATAGGAACGGTTATATCCTTCTGCAGGCCTAAACCCTCTATCTGGAGTGAGCAGTTAGACAAGGCAGCTGGTATCGGGTTGCGGAAGTTGATCGTCACGTTCACAGGAACGTTGAGACACGCTGTTTGCACTTTCTGAATTCCAAACATTCAGAACAGCAAAAACAAACTTCACTCTAACATTTTCTCTTTTATTTCTCCTACGTCTGCTGCTCCGATAGCGTATTGACATTGCCGGTTTCTGCAGCAAGAAGACATCATGCCCAATCAGCATTTGGTTGGTCTCCACAACTTCAGCCAGCACTTCAATGCGCAGATGGTAGTTGGCTCCTGCGTAGCGCGTGTACTCATACCCCTCAGCTGTCAGCTGTGGATGGGCTTCTAAAATTTGATTTAGCTAGTTGAACAGAATTAGCACACTGCTCACCGTTTCCTGGATGCAGATTGACAGTATTAGTGACAGTCTTGATAAGCATAGCTCTACCACCAAATTGATATGGCACAGAAAGGGACATGTGTACATTGACTCGTCTACTGTAGACTTTATTCTGGTTGACCACTCTAATAGAGATGACAATACGGTGTCCAAAAGGTACCTTAAAGGAGGACGCAGTGACTGCTGTGTACTGGGTCAGTTTACTACCATGGCTCTATCATCGAATTGAAAGTACACATCTCCTCTTCTTCTGGATCCCCTGTAGAGATTGTACTTTGCTCTATGATTATGCAGTGCCCGTCTGAATACACGACGCTCCTCCACTGTGCCTCTTGCGGCTCTGTAAGAACTGGTGATGTCAATGTATGTGCCAGGCACTGTGCCCTGAGCGACCAGACATTGACCAATACTAAAATGAACAGTAGTGGAAGGGCTGTTGAAGAAGTGCACAGATGAACTTGCTCTGTGTTGGTGACAGAGAAGCTCTGAAGTCTCTTTCCACTGGGAGATCTTCGGTCATAGGTGTAAAGCCATTGAACGACGTCTGCGTTCACTTCAGAGAATATGAACCAGGTGTCGTATTTGAGTTTGACATCACCGTTTCGCACTGCTCGGACTGAAGCTGGGCCTGCTTGGTAGTGACCTGAATATGCCAGTTTTAGTATTGTTTACATTGGTATACCCTCTGATTCTAAAGCTATGAAAATTCTACATAGCCTACCTACCATTGCTAACAATCTGTGGAGTTGCATCAACAGCTTGCCATCCACCATACCCAGCAGGCAGGTCATATCGGCTGGTCCATATTTCGTTCCATACATGGTAATCCCATAAGCTCTCCCGAACAGCGAAGGGCAAGCGTGTGTCCAACCAATTATTGTTGAGAATCTGCGTGACTGTGAACGAGTTATCTCTGTCGATAGCCGATCCATAATTGGTCACCAGTCGTGAAGGAATGCCCAGTGCTCTCAGTACTGGAAAGCACAGACTGAAGATTCAAAAGAAAAATGCAACCATACAAGTTTGCAGAACTCCAGCGAACACCCAGCACTGAGCGTATCTGACTTTCTGGTTTGGATAGCTGAGGAAATGTCTGAGGATTGGGATACTGCCGGTCCAGTGTGATGGGTTCACCCCACCGCTGTAGCTCCCACCATGCACATTAGCCCATCGACCAAGCAGCATCCTTTCATTGACCTTAAACAGCAACAGATCTAACTGCAATGTCAACTGCACCAACTTACAGCTTGACTGAGCATCCTGGTCACCCAAACTGCATCGCCCTGGAAAGTGTTGTCAACCAGCAAGTCCAACACATAGACTGCTGCCTCAAGAGCTGGCTTCTCGAACTGTCCAAAGTTCCATGAGCTAGTGCCGATGCTTTTGCATTTGCCGTTGTAAAGTTTACCATAGTCCTCCAGTAGATAGGCACTGCGCGATGCAGCACTGGCCAGGTATACTTGGTCCAATGAACTCCATGGGTTGAATAGTATGTAGAAAGTGTTTACTTTCGAAATACTAACCCGTGTGCTCATTCTGTTGCCAGATTTTGTGGCCTTCCACACGCTGAATTTCCATCTGCCCACTTGACAGTTTGACGGTGTGGTCACCTGTGGACATATTGTCCATTTAGGCTACTGTATTGCGCTGTTTATTACCTGCACTTGGGCTCTGTTTCCCGTAAGACTGCGATATGTGGCTGACCAACCTCCCACAGTTCTCGTTCCTACAGCTACTAATTTCGAGACACTAGTTCCTGAAAATTCGGCACTAACTAAATCGCATTGCTTCACAGGAAAACATGAAAATTACCTAACGAAAAGAGGAGGTAAATAACATCGGTGTTCAGGTTCAAATTTCGGTTAAAATTGAGGGTCAAGTGGAACGGCGTTGCTCTTCTCACCACCAAGGTGTACCAGGGGCTTCTGGCAACTTCATAGTAAGTTGTGCCATGGTTCCTAGTGTTCTCACTGCCATGCAACTTGATCGACTGAACTGTTAGTCCACTTGTTCTGGCTAAAACCAAACCAGAACAGCTGGAAAACTAGTAATCGCTCAGATGCAGCTAAACCACTTTTCCTTACTTGCAACTTCAGTCTGAAATTGCCAAAAGATTGCCGGTCCGGCCGGATCTGTTACATGTGTAATGAATACAAGGAGTTATCACGTCTCTCTGACATTAAACAGGTAATGTAGTAACAACAGAGCGATTCTTATCTGGTCTGGCCGTTGCCGATGAGAAAACTAGTCGAAACAATTGAAAGAAAGATACAAACGGAAAAAAGGCGCAACGGAGTTTCTTTTTCAAGCGCAGAGTCATTAAAAATGTTATATTTACCAGTTCTTAATCTAGTAGAACACTTTCCACATGACACTTTACACGTTCTTTGCATGAAGCTACGTCGTTTGCTACACTCGCCTGACCCAGCCCAGTATCGGCAGTCTTTATGACGGTCGCAGCAGGAACCTCGGCATGAGTAGAGTCTTCTCTGCATGGCTGAAAATACTATCCGACAAGGTGTGAGTACACACAAACGCAAGATGTCATCACCCGAAACGGGAGCGTGGTTGGGTGTTTAATTTCAAAGGGAACTAAAAAAGACTTACTGAATGAAAACAGAAGGAGAAGAGGAAGGAGAAGAAGGATAAGATTGAGTAACCGCATGATGACGCCAAAATCAGGTCTTAACAAATGATGGGCAGTAGAGTGTAAACAGAATAGAATGGGATAGTGAAAGTGAACTGGTTTGAATGGCAAGTTCGTTCATCTTTCTTTTGCTACAACAACTGCCCACTTTGTCTTCTGCATGCCCTCGAGCTGTCTTCTAATTGGAGGAAACCGTGCTAATTTCTTCTAGTTCATCTCTCTTTTCATTTTCTCTTATGCAAGATTCTCAAACGGTCCAGTTCAATCAAGCGTTGACCCGGTTTCGGACGTAAAAAACAACATTTTATGGAGCAGTCCGAGCACCTAATTTCCATTCAGCAGTTAAAGTTAACGCGCTTGAACAAGTTTTCAGCGTTAGAGTGATTTTGCTAGCGGTTGCAGGTGCAGTTTTGCGTCATTCAAATGGGAGCGCCCGACCTAGAACTTGGGCCTGTTCTTTTTACTTCTTTCGTGCGCAAAAACACACCTACAGCGCAATCTTGGCGCGCTCTCTAGTACGTTTTCATCTTTTAGTTTTCGAAGGAATGTCAAACAGGCGCTACGCTGTAGTTTGAATATCCGCAACCCGTCCACGTAGCATTTGCTTCACGCCGAAACATTGTAAAGAACAGTAACATATTTCAGTTAGGTTGGTAGAAACATTTATTTCCGTCTCTTATTTCCAACAATGATACAACACGAACAGTATTGTACGTACGTAACGCATATCGTCCTCACTTAAGATCTGATTAGTTGACGGCGAACCTTTTTCAGTAGCTGCCTACAAAAAGCAAGATTCAAAGAAGAATTTTATCAGTCAAGCTACTTACCTCCTCAGCAAGAGACTCTCAATCAAAGCCTTTCTCATCATTGTGCTTTTGAGGAGATTCTTGTACTTTGCTAAGTCAGGAATAATCAGGCTAACTCTCCGTTTGACATGGGAAGGTTGGATCGGGTAGTTGCATGAAACAGTTGATAAGAAAAGAAACAAAAGTGGAATCGCTAGCAGTCGGTAAATTCTATACATTCGGGCTAAAAGTTCAGACTATTCTTCCCTTCGAGTACAGAACACGTTGGACGTGCGCGCTCTTTATAAGAACCCACCATAATTAAGCTGAGATATGAAGCTTTATTAGCGTTAATTAGGGTCTAGCTCGACTAGCTTTTCTGCAATATGAGCATTCACGTGGGAAGTTTCCAGAAATAGGCCGGCATAGTCAAGGTCGATTTGAGAAGAAAGGTGTAATACGGAAGTTCGTATCGTAACCCAAAAACTGAACAGCATTTTTAATTTGAAATCGCACAATCAATTACATCAATCGATAATCTGCCTCTGATGTCAGACAGCTGGGTTGAGTCAAACAAGACTATCAGAGATCGACTTCCCCTGCGAAATGGTGTTAACTGATGATTCACCAATAGAGTTGCACCAACTGGCAGAACCCTGTCTATCTTCAATTTTTGGTCATTTTGCAAGCCGAGGCCTTCGATTTGCAGTTCACAATCAGTGAGAGCGGTCCGGGTGGGATTTTTGAACATTATGCTAACATTCATTGGAACACCGAGACAGGCAGTCAGAACATTCTGAAGCAAAATTTTGTTCGTGCAATGAAAAACGAAGGAAATCGAAACTCACAAATGATCTCTTGTGCCTGTGGGCAGCTGAATTAACTGACAATGTAAGGTTGGGCTTTTGAAGCAGTAAAATGCGATGGCCGATCAGAATTCGCTGCGTTTCACGAACTTCGGCCAGAACCTCCAGTCGGAGATGATAATTTACCCCAGCCAACTGTTCGTACTCGTAACTGTTCACTATTAACTTTGGGTGGGCCTCTGCAAGATTGTACAGTAGGAAATTCTCACAATCGCTTGGTTTTGATACATGAAACAGGTCGTCTGCCGAAAGGGGAGACATATGACCAACAGCATTATTACCTTTAAGTGGACCCAAAGTCAAGGAGTGAGTGACTGTCCTGATCTGCCTAGCCTTGGCTTCATTGTGATATGGCACAGTTATGTACATATGAACACTGACTGTTCTCTCCTGAGAGCTATTCTTATTGGTGACCCTGAGCGAAGTTACCATTAGATCTCCAAAAGGAATCTGCAACCACTGACATTTATGGTTGCAACAAAGTGCCAGCAGCACTGACCGTAGAGACGTTATCAAACTGAAAAACGACGTCATCCACCGCAGACGGCCTGGCAAAGGTGGCATAGGTCTTCAACACACTTCCACGACCATTCAGAGCTCTTCTGAAGACCCTGCGTTCCTCCTCAGAGCCCTCCGGCGCTTTGTACTGAGCCGTCACGTCTCTGAATCCATTAACTTGGTAACCCTGAGTTAGCAAACACTGACCAATACTGAAACCTGCAGACTTCAGCATCATTCTTACACGCTCAAAGCAACGACTTATACTGATCAGTGATGATTTTGGTTTCCAGCAGTGTTCTGCCATCCGGCGAGTAGTACCAGCGAACCAGATCTGCATTGACTTGCGAGAACACTGCCCAACTATCGTAATTCAGACCGAGCTCTCCGATCCGAACCGCTTTAATTGGTGTTGGACCAGATCGGTAGTGACCTAAAGAGCTGGTAAAAGACTTAATCGGTTCTGACCTAAAGGACCAACGGACCAGATCGGTAGTGACTTAAAGGCACTGATCAGTAATGATCTACAGGAACACATCAGTAGAGACCTACAGGACCAGATCAGCAGTGACCTACAGACCCAGTTCAGTAGTGACCTGCAGGACCAGATCGGTAGTGCCATTTGATCCAATCTGATGTGTGCCTTGCGGCCTACGATCAGACCTATGTGGTCCATTTCGCGACCCCTGTGGTTCATCATCTCGGACGTTTCCCTTGTTGTTGTTGTTTAAATTTGTTCCAAGTCTAACCAAGGAACAAGACACTGTTTACACTAATGTGCCCTTCGACACAGTGCCCAAGCTCATGACTAGATATACACAGTAGACAGATGCAGCATTATTCCCTTCTATCACTGCCAGCCACTCTAGCCATGCTGTTGGGCACCAGGTACTAAGAGTACTAATAGTGCCTGGCGCGTTGACGCCATGGTGATGTCGGCTCCCAACGTCCGCTTGGTGCGCCCCTGGTGTAAGAGAGGCCCCAGGTCTAGTTGGTTTCCATGGACAACTCCTGGCATTATTGATCTTCTCCTCCAACGTGGCATGCTTTGGAGCAGCTTCGGTGCAACGGCAGATCCAGTCAGTTCCTATTTTACCTACTCGCTGTAACCAGCTTTTGGTGGCCTGAGTGGAGATTTGTGCCGACAACCAACTCTTTGAGGCAAGAAACTTGCCGCGCCAAGAGGATGAGCGCATGACATCGCGCACACTGCCTTTGCGGCCTAAACCACTACACCAACTGTGCCGGTGTTCCGTTAAATAATCCTATCGTTAAAAAATCCTATATAGGATTATTTAACGGGCCGAGTGCCGTGAAATATTCCTATTGCCGTTAAATAATCCTATGAAAGCTGTGACATTGTCTAATCGGTAGTGAGCATGCGGAAATGGAATAGGCACGCGCAAGTACGTACGATAGGTGCTGTTTAGTAGGTCCGAAATTTCATACAGCTCATCTTACGCTTGCATCGGAATCAGACAGAGATCGATTATGTTGATTTAGCCAGTCGAGTTGAGCAACTGCAGAAGTTTCGAAGCAGAAGAAGCAAGAGCAGGCATCGTACAAAGCTTACTTTGACGCCAAGCATGAAGCACCAAAGTTGTTGTTGTTGTAACTTTTTAACTAAGGAGTAGCCAAATGCTATAGAGCAGGTCCGGCAGCCTCCTTACAACAACCCTCCCCTTTTGCTGTCGGTGTGTGCAAGACAGGTAAGGTCTGGTCCCCATTTATCTACTTGCCACTGCTGACGTTCCACTTGAATGACCTGAAAGTTCAAAGTGGGGTAATTCGTCCGCGTCAGGAATCAGCACCAGAAAACGGGACAGGGTGGCCGGATTGAGTACAAGTTGTCAGACCCGAAAGAAGTCATAGAAGTCGGTTCAAAAGGATCGCATAAGCTCAAAGGTATTGCGAAATCCGTGAACAGCCTGCGCCTGAAGCCAGCGTTTCCAGTGTATTACACAGGATGAGCAAGTATCAGCGGCCAGTCCCGAACTTCCCAGACCATTCAAACCAAACTTCTGGGCTGACTTGCTTGATAAAATAGCGGTAGACTATCTGGCCTTGTCAAAAATGGAAAGTGATAAAGTATATGGGCAACAACCAACGAACTGTTTGCTACTGCCAATCTTCTGGAAACGCCTATTATATGTGTGTGCAGCTGCTACAACGATAAGTGGGTGTGCCAGAAGCATTTCCCAAAAGGAAAGAAGGAATTATCCTATACGTCATCTACCTGAACAATTTGAATAGAAACCACTTTCAGGCGGTTACAAAATGAGTCTGTTGATATTAGGTACGCTATTATTCAGATTATGTGGCTTCTTATACAGATGTTGGTGTACAGTTGTTTTGGTCATATTATTGCCATTACTCTAACAATAGGATTATTTCACGGGGATAGGAAAATGTAACAGGCCCATAACCGTTAAAAAATCCTATATAGGAAATTTTAACGTTAAAAAATCCTATATAGGAAATTTTAACGTTAAAAAATCCTATATAGGATTTTTTAACGATAGGATTATTTAATACAACACCGGCCAGTAGTGCCGTACACGTCCGGTTCAGTAGTGATCTACAGGACCAGATCAGTAGCGACCTGCAGGACCAGATCAGTAGTGACCCAGAATGCCATATACGTAGTGAAATAAGTACCAGATAACATCATTTGTTGCCTTTTAAGGGGTTTGCGAAGTGACAACAACAATATTGGAAAAGAGGACAGACTCGATCAGAAGCAATTTATATTGAGAAGATTTTTTCATTCAGTAGAGTTGACTAACCAGCGAATAGTTGCTGCGGCGTAGCGTCCACTGCCTGCCAACCATCGAAGCCATTGGGAAGGTCATCTCTTTTCATCCAGACTTCATTCTAGACATGATAGCCCCAGAAGCCTTCTCGCGTGTTGAATGGCATTCGTTTGTCCAGCACAAGGTAGTCCCTATTAACCTGATTAGGCACGAACACTCTAGTGGCCGTAAGCGAATTGTCTCTGTCTATTGCTGAACCATAGTTGGTCACACAGCGGGCCGGCATTCCCACAGCTCGAAGCACTGCAAAATAACAGTTCTATATTATAGCTTTCACATATTCTCTACACTGACAAGTCTGCAGTAATCCAGCGAACACCCAACACTGTCCATACTTTACAGGTTCTGAGGGATTGTCCAGAAAACGTCTCAAAATAGGCACACTGCCAGTCCAGTGGACAGGGTTTTTGCCTCCGTCGTAGTTTCCACCGTTCAGGTGGGCCCATTTGCCCTGCACAATGCGCTCGCTGACAGCTTCGGCCATTTTTCTAGTTATCCAGACCGGATCGGAACTGTTCTGCTCGGAAACCATCGAATTCAGCACCCACAGTGCTGCAGCTAACGATGGTCTCTCGAACTGACCGAAATTCCAGGATGATGAGGCAGGTTTCTCGCAGGTCCCTTGGAAAGTGCTTCCATAATCTCTGAGGATATAGGCTCGTCTGCCCGCAGGGTCGGCTAGGTAAACTTGGTCAAAGGGGCTCCAGGGATTGAAGAGTAGGTAGATTGTGTCCTGTATTATAGGTGTTTGTGGAGTCAGATGTGTCTCGGATTTTGTGTCTGTCCATACACTCATTCTCCACTCGCCGATGTTGCAGTTAGCAGGAGAAGTTACCTAAAATTTGGAATGATATGGGGGTTTTCGTTACCTCTAGCTACGTAGATAGGCCAACCCCAATTTTTTGAAGAGTTAGAGCCGAAATTTATTTAAATAACATCTGTATACAGTAACATATTGAAAATTTTCTTTGTTTTCTTTGTTGATGAGCTACATTTATGTACATCTACGACCTACGTATAGTCTTCATTTTACATAGGAGCGATCATTGGGTGGCTTTTTGTTAAAGCTGAAACCAAAGTGTTTTATCATGGATTTTAGGGCTGCTGCCTAAATCATATCACTTGACTGATGATCGATTCGATAGTCATAGAAGATTGACTCGATAAGTGCCCTTAAAAACTCTCAATAAGATCTACAGGTCACTGGTGTCATTTAGCATTTGAAAAATTGGAAAGCTCTGACTGAAACGGTAGCTGCCTTCTATCTATACGTTCATCTAAGTAGAATTGAGAAAATGTAAGTCAATCACTTCAAATCGAGACTGCATGTACATGGATTGTACGCGAAAACAATTAAAATTGTGGCCACTTCAGTGATTTTTGCACTTTAAAAAATAACGCAGTAAAATCGCCAACCCCCTCCTCCCATCGCAATAAATCTCATGCGATTAGGTCCCTTACTTGCACTCTGGTTTGGAAACCGTCAATCCAGCTGAACATTGCAGTCCAGTTTTTGGCTGAAGCTTGGTGACCTTGCTCCACCTTGATTCTATGAACTGTTGACTTTCCTAAAGCTTAGTGAAAACATAAAAGCTTACTATAAATAAGAAAGTACCATATTTGAACTCAAATCGTACAATGTCCCTACTGACATTGAAAGTTCGGTTGAAGTGGATGTTGAGAAAGAAACTTTGAGCGCGTCTCAACACCAATGCCGGTGATGGATGGCTTGCGAAATCGTAACTGTTGGTGTGGTGGTTCCTGGTGTTCTCGGCAACGTTCAGAGTTAACACTTGAATCCGTATTCTTGGGATAACTAAAAAGTACAAGCGATTTTACTGTTTTAATCTGTAATATTCAACTCATACTCTCAAACTATGTCAACGAACCTATTTTGGGTCTTTCAGTGGTTGTTGGAAGGCGCTCAGTCCGAGTTACAACAGGTTTAGCAGTGGTTGTAGGTTTTGTCTGCTCGCTAGCCGTTTGGAAAACTGAATTCAATTGCTTCTCTGAACAAAGGATTCGCTTTGAACATCTACAGGGTGTCTCAAAAAATGATCACATTTCTTTTTACTGCCATTTCCGCAAATTTTGACCAGATAGGCTGAAATTTGGACCATAGGTGCCCAAACTCGGGCAATTTTATGTGATTAAGTTTGGTGCACTAGGCTTGACTCATTCCCGAGAAATTTCAAAAAAAGTGAAATTTGTTAAATCAATAGTGAAAGCCGGTCACCGAAAAAATGATCACATTTTTTTTCACTGCCATTTCCGCAAATTTTGACCAAATAGGCTGAAATTTGGACCATAGGTGCCCAAACTCGGGCAATTTTATGTGTTAAAATTTGGTGGACTAGGCTTCACCAATTCTCGAGAAATTTCAAAAAAAGTGAAATTTGGCAATTTCAATACCAAAAGCCGGTCACCGAAAAAACGTTACATTACATTATCGCCTAAACTCTAACGATAGCGTTGGAGTTCATGCGTCAACTTTTTACACACGAATTACACTGAACGTCTGCGTTTACACTCCAATTCATCCAATTCCGTCAAAAATTAGAAAAGATACAGGAAAAGGAAATGTTTCCGTTTTTCAGTGACCGACTTTCACTATTGAAATTACCAAATTTCACTTTTTTTGAAATTTCTCGGAATTGAGTCAAGCCTAGTGCACCAAACTTTAACACATAAAACATACATGTAACAGGGGGGTCTGGGGGGGTCTGCCCCCCCCCCGAAATAGGCCAGACCCCCCCCCCCCCGGTTTGGGGACCCCCCCCCCCCCCCGAGACGATTTCACCGACCCCCCCCCCCCTCCGATTTTTCTGGCACGTAAATTTACGAGCAAATTTTTGCAAATTATTACCATTTAACACACAAAAATTGCCAAAATCGCCTCCAAAAGAGCACTTTTTAGCTGTATTTCAGCCGAAATTAGCGATTTTTGGCAATTTTTAGCCGAAAAAGTGCGATTTTTTCGATTTTTGAGCGTTTTTTAGTGCCCACCCCCCTCCCCCAAAATTTTGGCTCAGACCCCCCCGGCCGGCGCCAGACCCCCCCCCCCCCCCAACCCCCTCCCCCCATCGGCGGATGACCTGTTACATGTATGACATAAAATTGCCCGACTTTTGGCACCTATGGTCCAAATTTCAGCCTATTTGGTCAAAATTTACGGAAATGGCAGTAAAAAGAAATGTGATCATTTTTTGAGACACCCTGTAGTTAAATTGAAACAAAATATCTCTACCTTTGTTGCAGGTACCACAGGTCATTTTGCATAGAGTGTCAGTGTATTTGTCCTTTCCGCAACGAGTTTTGTACGTACCACACCAACTTGCCGCATCAACACAAACTGAAGTGGGTGTGATTACCGTTTTATACAAATTTTTCGTATGTGTGTACCTAGACTTGTAGTTGACTGTGGCGTTGTTGCTGTTGTGGTTACTTTTACTGTAGTTGTGCTACTTACTACAGATTGAGACGAAGGTTGCCAGACAACGTCCGTTTTGTCTAGAAAATACAAACAAAACCCGATGGATAACAAAAATCAATAACAAGAACAAAACTAACCTGGAACGCAAGTTCCGCAAGTTTTTCTACAATAGTAGTCTGTGTTCTTGTCCAAGCGGCAGTGACTCTTGTATTTAGGACACCAAGTTGCTTCATCGTTGCATTCTAAAATAGGCAAAAATTCAAGTTCATTCTTTGTTTTCTTTCTTACTAACGCTTTTCAACCGGCTTTTCGCTTTCGGTGCAGGTCTTGCAAGAAAGTTTGCAGTAGTAATTCATCCAATCGGGATTTTTCGAACACTCGTCGATTTCTGACCAGAATTTGCAATGCTTATGATGGTCGCAGCAGTCGTCAATGCAGTTGAAGTTTTTTCTTATCTCTCCTGAAAATTTTTTAGGTATTTTGCGTTAAGGTAGGGGCGGGCACACACTGGGTATACTGTAGGCATGGACATTTACCATACACAGAAATACACATTGTTTTTCAGTATGTATACACATGCATGGGAGGAGGCCCATTCCCCCCCACCCGGCGCTGCCGCGGCCGGATTACGGTATGCGCTATTTGCTCTATGTTTGGTGTGAAAATATATTTTTCTTCCCCTCCGCTGAGGTTTTTGAGAGGTCAGAAATGATTTTATATTTGGAAAATGCGTCTCTAGGAGTTCTTTTATGTTTCTAAAACAGGCCATCCGGAGCGTGCCTATACTGATGCGTCCATCTAGGGGTATTTTTATGTTTTTAAAACAAGGCCTCTGGAGCGTTCCTACACCGATGCGTCCCCTAGGGGTATTTTTATGTATTTAAAACAGGGCCTCTGGAGCGTTCCTATACCAATGCGTCCCCTAGGGGTATTTTTATGTATTTAAAACAGGGCCTCTGGAGCGTTCCTACACCGATGCGTCCCCTAGGGGTATTTTTATGTATTTAAAACAGGGCCTCTGGAGCGTTCCTATACCAATGCGTCCCCTAGGGGTATTTTTATGTTTTTAAAACAGGGCCTCTGGAGCGTTCCTACACCGATGCGTCCCCTAGGGGTATTTTTATGTTTTTAAAACAGGGCCTCTGGAGCGTTCCTATACCGATGCGTCCCCTAGGGGCACTTTTATGTTTGGAAAACAGGCCCTCCAGAGATTTCCTACACCGATGCGTCCCCTAGGGGTACTTTTATATTTGGAAAATTGTCAAGCCTAGACCCAACCCAGGCCTCCAAAAGTCGGTGACGGTAAATACGTAGGTAAATGGGAACCGAACTGGAGCTGCCGTTGCACCTAATGACAGCAAAGGGGAGGGATGTTTGCACTTGCAGGCAGGTATTCCGAAAATAATTGGCATACCGGGTATCGGTATTTATAAAAATTGCAACTACTTGGAGATTTAAGTTGTTCTGTTTTAGTGCTTTTACTACCACTTCTCTGTGAAGTCGTTTAAACTTCGCGCGCTTTGTGTTGTTTCACATGCAGCAATATTACAGTAACCCGCCGCGGCAGCGCCGGGTGGGGGGGAATGGGCCGGGAATCTGCATGCATACATGGGCCGGAAATACCCAGAGGGGTATGTGGTTTTTCGGCGGGGTCGGGAGAGTATAAAATTGCTTTCCCATAAAAAGGTCGCCAAAATTATGGAGGGGAGGGGAGTTGGCCGGCAGAGGGGTATGGACTGTCGAAGGGGGTTTTGACCCAAAATTCCTGTTTTCCCTAAAAAGGTCGCCAAAATAATTTTCGGAGGGGGTAGGGCCGGCGGGGGAGGGGGTAGCCCCCTACCGGCGAGGCGCGGGTGTATGGCCGACCGAGAGGGGGTTGGCCGGCGAGAGGGTAAACCTCCCTCACCCCCGGCCCATGTATGATACACATACACATATACATCCAAAATTCCGATACGCCGTACACAAACAGTATTCAAAGTGGGTATTTTTGTGTGTTTGATCAGCAAAAGTTGATAAAATTTCAAAAAGAATCATACAACTTCTGCAGTAATAAACAGTAGACATCCTCATAAAGCCATAAAAAGGCCTAAGTAACTCAATTTCAAAGCTACCCAATGTTTCAAGCAGCGGACATTGAGAGATTTGATTTTCCTAGCATTTCTGGCTCTATATCTACCAAACAAATTTGCATTTTCAGTACAATACACATACACAAATATACACATTGTTTTGTTGAATGCGTATACACAAATTAGCATACACATTTGACAAATGTGCATACACATGCTTATTATGAAATCAAAAATCCAATACCAAATAGCAACAGGCACACTATATTTTACTACTGTATGTAGAGACCTGAATTTTAGGGTTGCCAATAAAAATTACAGCCACTGCAAGCAAATCAAAGCGCTTAAATGGAACATGTCCGATCGTTTATGTTTGATTTTGTGAGTTCTTCCATTTATGAGAGAATTTTCTTTACCTTGACAATTCCGAACGTTGATAGCCAAAAACAGAAAGGTGGCCCAAAATTGCTTGGTTGGCATTTCCAGCCGGGATGGTGCTCTTTTTACATGCAGGTAAAACCCGATACAGCTCAGTTAAACAGTTGGGTTTGAGAAGTGGACAGATCAGTTTTTCTTATCGTCATCAGTCATCTTAGAACCTCTGCAAACGACGACACACGCATTAAGGTACAGATACGTAGTATGTACATTCGTAGATATCGATCAAAAACTCAAGTAAACAGTAAACCTTTTTAATTCCTTCACACCCCACTCAAACCCGGTTTAGGGCGGTATTGTCTTTGACCAAAACTGGACGTGCAACGCCGAGGGGAGGCGGTTTTTCAACAAGTTTTAAACTATTTTACTATAGAAAAAAGTAGCCTATCGGGCAGAGGTACAACATGACAAAAAATATAACAAACCGTACGGTACGTATATCTAGCAGGTCCGGAACGGCCTGGGGTAGGGGATCCAGGGGTTCGCCCAGATCGGGGGTCCAAAATTTTAAAAAGACTCAAGAAAAGGCTGGAAATGCGTTTTTAGCACGTTTTATTAAAAATGAAGTCAAGAAGCTGTCAAATAGCGGTTTAAAGCTAAAAACACCGATTCCTGAATATCAGCAGCGGTAACGCCAAATCGGTTACCAAAGACCATTTAGAGCTAAAAATTGCTGGTTTCTTACCCAGTTTGTTAGTACTGGAGCCGCATAGTATCTGTATTTTTGGAGCGGGCTTCCTAAATTGTCTCGGGGTAGTGTTTGGCCTCTCCCCAAGCTCCTCAGAGAAATATAAAATAAGATTTGCAATCATTGCAAAGCAATTTTTAACTGAATGAAGACTTTTGGAACGATTTTTATTATACCAAAACAAACTGTAAACAACTAATAATAAGTGTGCCAAAAATCTTTTAATTTGGTTGAAAATTTAGGCAATGGCGGTCGTTTGAAACTATTGGGAGAACTCGAAAAAAGGCCGCGCGTTCGTTTTTACGGCCAACAACACAATACAAAAGGCCTCAAAGGTTGTGACATACACTTTACTATTAACTACGCAGACAACCTAAACATCTTACCTTGGTGTAAACTCTCTATGCAACAGATCACTTGGCATTATTACACTGCATCAACACGATTTCCGATTGTTAATTAAATTTACACTGCCACCGTGAGACTACATGACACCAGCGGAACTGACGAAAGAGAGAATTTCGCCGCGGCAAAATTGCGATCCGATTGCCTAAATTGTACATAAACGGCAACTTTACTTAGATTACAGAATCGTACAGTCCGATCACTTAACGCCAAATATGATAACCGTACTTACAGAAGCGGACCCGGACCCTATATTATGGTACCCTTACCATGGGTGCCGGTACCATAATATTGTACAGTCTGGGAAACAACGACATATATGGTATCCTTCCTGTACAGTTAAACGTGTTTTCCATTGTTGGGTAGCTAATAATGAGAGATAAAACTTGTTCGGAATCAGCGGACCCAAGTACAGGGTGTCTCAAAAAAAATGATCACATTTCTTTTTACTGCCATTTCCGCAAATGTTGACCAAATAGGCTGAAATTTGGACTATAGGTGCCAAAATTCGGGGAATTTTGTGTTAAAGTTTGGTGCACTAAGCTTGACTCATTCCCGAGAAATTTCAAAAAAAGTGAAATTTGGTAATTTCAATAGTGAAAGATGGGTACCGAAAAAATGATCACAGTTCTTTTTAATGCCATTTCCGCAAATTTTGACCAAATAGGCTGAAATTTGGACCATAGGTGGCACAATTCGGGGAATTTTATGTGTTAAAGTTTGGTGCAGTAGGCTTGACTAATTCTCGAGAAATTTCAAAAAAAGTGAAATTTGGAAATTTCAATAGCGAAAGCCAGTCACCGAAAAAACGTTTCATTACATTATCGCCTAAACTCTAACGATAGCGTTGGAGTTCGTGCGTCAACTTTTTACACACGAATTACCCTGAATTCATCCAATTCCAACGAAAATTAGAAAAGATACAGGAAAAGGAAATGTTTACATTTTTCGTGACCGGCTTTCACTATTGAAATTACCAAATTTCACTTTTTTTGAAATTTCTCGGAATGAGTCAAGCCTAGTGCACCAAACTTTAACACATAAAATTCCCCGAAGTGTGCCACCTATGGTCCAAATTTCGGCCTATTTGGTCAAAATTTGCGGAAATGGCAGTAAAAAGAAATGTGATCATTTTTTTTGAGACACCCTGTAGAACAGACAAACTTTATAGTTGGCAGCAAAACGCGCTGCATCTTCAGAAGCCTAAGGCCTCTGAAGCTAAGATAGCCTAAGGCTTCTGAAGCTTATACTGTATAGCCTCAGGCTTCTGAAGCTGCAGCCCGTTTTGCTACTAACTATAAAGTTTGTCTGCTTTACTTGGGTCCGCTGATTCCGAACAAGTTTTATCTCTCTCTTTAATAGAATCCTTCTTTCAAATCGTTCTGAAGTACGTTAAGCTATGTATACCGAAAGAATATATGGCTGACTGTTGTACCAAAGTTGAACGATGGGGTACGATTACCCTACCATAGATGGCACCGTTACCATATAAGGCGCTTAAGTGGCTGCCAGTAATATACGGTTAAGTTTATGACATATAAAATGCACCGACAGCAAGTGACCGTTAAAAAGGCGCCAAATACAAAAACCCGCATGACGGACAAAGAATGACTGCAGGTAATTGAGATTGAAGACACAGTGAGTGTAAAATATAGTAATACAAGAGGAACGTGAACGTAAAGCAAAAGAACGGTCTTACAGTACGTACGTACAGTAAGAAGAAAAAGCGTAAACTGCTACTGCTGCGAGAGACGGAGATCAATAATTCTCGCTCGTTTCCATGGCAACTGCCGCGTCGCCGGCGCCCTTCTCCTCTCGGCCCATTCGGATCTTCTTGGGGTCCTGCTCCTCCTGAAACAGTCACCGGAAATACTGTACGGTCTGGCACTTAAGCCATTCTAATTCACCCTTGAGGCGAACAATTTCTGTGTTCGGAGGCCTGTGAACGCGATCGCCTATTTCGCCGAACACAAGTCGAACACCGAGCCCATAGTTAAGGTGTTCGCGAACATCTGGACGAACACCTTAGAGACATTTTAGGAACACTTTAGAGACACTTTAGGAACAGTAAAATTGGTAAAATAGCCTGTCTTTTTAGATGTATTTGAATTAGCGATTTTCGGCTCAAAATTAATTATTTTTGCGATTTTTGAGCGTTTTTAGTGCCCGTAAAGTGCTCCAAGTGTGCCTAGAATGGCTCTAACGTGTTCGGGTGGTGTTCGGATCACCGATTTTTGTGTTTGTGTGGTGTTTGCCGTTCGACTTTTGTGTTCGTGGCTGTTCGGTCTGTGTTGGCGACCACAGCGAATGCGTTCGGCTCGATAAAAACACCAATTTTTGTGCTTGGCATGAAGGGTGAATATTCGAAAGGGTTAAATCAAGATGAGTGTCTGAAATTCGGAAAAATTCCCATACTTTGAATAGAAAATTTTTTAAAACAGACCTTCAAAAAGCTTTTTTAAATTGTTTTTTAAAAAAAGCCTAACAACACTACACTCGGCTGATACCAACCCGCCTTGCCATTGGCCGAACTCCAAATTGCGAAGTTAGTGGCAATTTATAGAGCCCCAGTACAGTGCCAGCCGGATGGCACTGGCAGAATTTGGCCTTTAGAGTAGTTGGCAAAAATAGACTGGTGTGGCCGAAGTGAGAAGAGGAGAGGAGAGGAGAGTTACGTTTGTGTCCTGCTTCTCGTTGATGGCGTTCAGAATCTGCTGCCGACGTTCGGCCGCCACTTCCAGCTGTTCCTCCAGGTCGGCCTGTTCGTGAGCGAACTTCTCCAGACGCGCTTCCGCCCACTGACGCACCGCCGATACGTGATCGTCCTACACAGTAATAATAATAATATGCTAATTACCAATTAGACCTAATTCGTAGTAACTACATATTTTCGGCTATTATGACGTCGTCAAGTTTCCAAATTATTTTGGCTAACTACAAAATTACTACAAACTAAACTACTATGTCAGAATTTGTGAATTTGTAGTAATTTTACTTGCAAATTTTAAGATTTTTCCCTGTAATTTTATACAAATTGAGCCCTTAATCGGCATTTTTAACTGTCTTGAGCTTACGACAAGCTCACCAAACGCAAATCATACCGAAAAGCAAGCTGATTTTTATGTAAAATGCTAGAAGAAAGATAGTTTTCCTGTTTTCCCTCTTTTTCCAAGCACCCCAATAACGTTTCTGTGGGCAGGTGACCATATGATCGACTTTTGCATCTTCGTTCGTGCTTTTTCTTGCCTCTGTTTTAATAAAATTGGTCTCATTCAATTTTAGAAAAATACAAAATGTTCAACAACACTGCAATTCCATTGGAGCATAGAATTCATTGTTATTTTTAAATGCTTAATTAAAGGGCACTGTATATTTTCAAAATTTAGTCGCCCAGGCCTCTTCAAAATCTTAATTCCAGTGCAAAAAACCTGCGCACCATACATGAGCATGGGGGGTGCCCAGGGGGACGAAAATAAAAGTCTACCAAATGTTGCTAGAGGCTGCTAGAAAGCCTCCAGATGCGTTTTTAAGCCACAGAAATCAATTTTGGCAACTACGCACCCTTCCTCCAGGCAGCTAGGCACCAAATCCGAAATTTTTTTCAAATTTTCCTCGAAAATTTTATTTTTACCGCAAATTTTTTAATTTTATCCGAAAATCTCGAATTTTTCGCCAAATTTTTTAGCAAAAATTGAAATTTCCCGCCAAATTTTGAATTTCCCACCGAAAATTAAGACCTATATCCAGGCAACTACGCACGGAGACCTGGCCGTCCCCCTCTGAGCCGCCGACCATGCACATGAATGCTGTGTACAGCACTGGAATCTAACTGTTCACTGAAATGCAATTTTTGGCCCAGCTATGCAAGTATTGGGTTTTTCAGGTACTGTTTGCACTCTACCTACTACTACGCACTAGTTTTACGTACTTACGCAACAAACACGTAACAGGGGGTCACCCCACCCGACTTACGCCAGCCAGACCCCTACGATTTTCTGGCAAGTAAAATTTTCACAATTTTGTTAGAAGACACCAAAATTGCTAAAATCGTTTCTGAAAGAGAAAAAGAGCACTTTTAGGGGTATTCGAGCCCAAATCAGTAGGCAACCAGCTCCCCGAGAATTTGGGCTCAGTCAGACATGGGCTAGCATTTCGGCTGAGGGGGGGGTAGAATTTCCAATTCCTGAGGGGGGGCTGAGGGGGGGTAGGTGCGCCTGAGGGGGGCTGAGGGGGTGGTAAGCCAAAAAGTCCGATTTTTGGCTAAAATCAAGGTTTTTGGCTGATTTTTCATTAAAATACGTTAAAATAAGCTATTCTGAAGTCATTTACACCTAATCCAGGCATATTTTTATCATAATTTTCTATACAAAATTCTTCCAAAAAATTCCTGAGGGGGGTAGCGGCCGGCTGAGGGGGGGGGGGGGGTAGGTCAGAGCCTGAGGGGGGGCTAACCCCCCCCAGCCCCCCCCATTGCCCATGTCTGGGCTCAGTACCGATAGAAACAAAAATTTTCCGTTCAGCTCACCTGAATGGAAAAATTTAAAACGCTTTTGTGAGCTCAGTTGTTGGCCGTTTGTTCTGTAAATTGGTCTAGAGTTTCTTTTGCAGAAACTGTAGTGGCTGACAAATTTGCAGGAACAACGTCAGCTTGGCTCGCAATGGTTGTTCGAGTGAGCTGAACGGAAAAATCATTTGTTTCTTGCAGCCCTCAACCCCATCGGCGGATGATCAGCTCTCCATGTATGCATGCATTATTATTGGCTTTTTTAGGTTACATTGGCTTTTTCCTTACTACAAGGTGATTAGAAAAGGTACAGTATTGGCCACAAAAAGACCGCCGGGCTGTTTTTCGCTTTTTCCGAATAATTTCAAATGGCCGCTATTCCGTCAATTTTCAACCGAATGAAAAGATTTTTTCCCCGAATCGCATCTTTCCCTAATCAATTTTGCAGGTTAACTAATGAATACATGGACTTAAACCCCTGAAGACGTCAGCTCTCTAGCAGAACCAGTTAAATGCTGGCGGATTATTTATTTCAGTCAAAGTGAAAAATTTGGCTCTCTCAAAAATTACAACGCACAGAAAGCAGGGCTGTATATTTTTAGAGGGCACCACCCTAGTTTATTGGCCGTGCTAATTTTTCACCTTGACTGAAATAAATAATCCGCCAGATTTTAACCGGTTGTGCTAGAAAGCTGAGCTCTTCAGGGTTTTGATTCCATTCATGGATTAACCTGCAAAATTTGGGACGGATCCGATGAATTAAGTGAGATATTCATGTTCAAATTTTGACGTCTGAAAATTAGGGTCAGTTCATTTCAGAAAGGGGTAACGAAAACAAACTTTTAACAAATAATAATAACCGTGCCAAAAATCTTTCGATTCGGTTGAAATTAGACGGAATAACGATCATTTGAACTTAATCGGAAAAAGAACATAGACCTAGTGGTCTATTTGCATGGCCAAGACAAGACAGTATAAAGAAAGATAACCTGTTTTCTAAGTTTCTCCACCAACTCTTCCAGCTTTTCCTTCCTCAACTCGTCTGCCTTCTGCAGTTTCTCCTCGATAGCCTGAGCCGTACGCATCGCCTGCGCTCGCATCTCCTCCTCTTTCTGGTGCACCTGCTCTTCCGCCTTCTTGTCCTAAACTACTACTACTACTAATAATAATAATTTCACACTGGCAACAAGGCTGCTCAGACATTATACCACTTAGCCATCCAGGTTCCGGCCGAATAGGATCTCCCAGCTAGCAAGGCCAAACAAATAGCCCACATACTGGTCACTTCGAAACAGTTAAGATAGTCAGGCACTTAACGCCGTTTATGGTACTGACACCATATATGGTACTGGTACATAGGGTAGTGGTCATACATGGGCCGCGGGGGTAAGGGGGGTTTACCCCTCCCCTCGTCGGCCAATACCACCCCCTCTGCCGGCCATAACCCCCACCCCGACCCTTCCCGGAGGGAGAAAATTTTCGCTTATTTAAGGCAAAATAACCGCTTTTTTGGACTTTTTTCCGGGACCCGTCCACCCGAGATCTCCAGACCGCCTCCGGATTTTTCCAGCCCATGTATGGTAGTGGTACCATATACGGTACCGGCACCATCGTACAGTCACCATATATGGTACCGGCACCCATGGCCATGGGTACCATACATGGGACGGAAAAATCCGGAGGGGGTATGGAGACCTCGGGGGGGGCGTTACCATAAACGCCACACATGTAACAGGTCATCCGCCGATGGGGGAGGGGGGGTTGGGGGGGTCTGGCGCCGGCCGGGGGGGGGGGTCTGAGCCAAAATTTTGGGGGAGGGGGGGTGGGCACTAAAAAACGCTCAAAAATCGCAATTTTTTGGCTAAAAATTGCCAAAAATCGCTAATTTGGGCTGAAATACAGCAAAAAAGTGCTGTTTTGCAGGCGATTTTGGCAATTTTTGTGTGAAATTGTAAAAAATTGCAAAAATTTGCTTGAAAATTTACTTGCCAGAAAAATCGGAGGGGGGGGGGGGTCAGTGAAATCGTCTCGGGGGGGGGGGGCCCGTCTGGGGGGGTCTGACCTAAGTCGGGTGGGGGGCAGACCCCCCCTGTTACATGTATGATAAACGCCTATTTTGTCATAAATAAGCGAAAATTTTCTCCCTCCGGGAGGGGGGTACGGCCGGCCAGGGGGAGGGCATACCCCTCACCCCATGTACGTATGGTACCACTACCCTAGGTACCGCAAGAGATCCCCGCCCCAAAAAAAACAGAAGTACTAGTAACTTGGCTGTAACTTAGAGAATGCGTGCAGGTTGTGTTAAAATAGATTGACCAAGACAAAAGACTAAACCAGGGATGGATAACTGGGTGAGGATGTAGAGGTAATGGAGAGAGAGACAAGTACCTTTCTCTTCAGTCTCTCCACCATATCGGCGATCAACTTGTCCCTGTTCTCCTTGCTCTCGAGCATGTGTTCCTGGACGGCTCTGTTCACCTGCTCTTTGAACTGACTCTCCTGCTGCTCCCGACGCTGCGCCGCTCTACTCAGTCGCTCCTCTGTGGCCGCCTTGATGCGTTTCTGACTCTCAACCTCCTACAAACGGTCGCTCTAAATTAACTAATCACAGAACATAGGCATAGGTGGGCAACAAAAGAAACCACTCAGGGGCATACATGGGCCGGAAAAATCCGGAGGGGGGTTGAGACCTCCGGGGGGGGGGGGTTCCCCCCGAAAATAGGCTAAAAAACGCCCATTTTGCCTTAAATAAGCGAAATTTTCCTCCCTCCGGGAGGGGAGGTGGGTGGCCGAGGGGGTGGTATGGCCGGCCGAGGGGGGTATGGCCGGCCGAGGGGGGTATACCCCCCTTACCCCCCGGCCCATGTATGCTCTATACGGATATATAGCGATTATTTGACTCTTAGATAAAGGGCTTTCAAATCATGACATGACTAGCCATCTGCCAGAACTTTGATTTTCAAATGATAAATTAACAAGATGATAAATTAACAAGTTTCATCGATAAATATCGATTACCGATTATTTTTTTTGGCAAAATCCCAAAATTTCAAAATCGTTAGAAATGGTCATGTTATATATCATTTGAAAGCCCTTGATCTGACGAGTCTAATGATCACTACATCAGCATAGGACACGCCCCCGGGGGCCTGTTTTGCCAAATATAAAAGTACCCTTAGAGACGCATCAGTATAGGCACGCTCTGGAGGGCCTGTTTTCCAAACAGAAAAATACGCCTAGGGGTACGCATCACTATACTGATGCGTCCCCTAGGGGTACATTTTGTGTTTTTAAAACAGGCCATCCAGAGCGTGCCTTACACTGATGCGTCCCCTAGGGGTACTTTCATGTTTTTAAAACAGGCCCTCTGGAGCGTGCCTATACTGATGCGTCCCCCAGGGGTACTTTTACGTTTTTAAACCAGGCCCTCTGGAGCGTGCCTTAAACTGATGCGTCCCCTAGGGGTACTTTTTATGTCTTTAAAACAAGTCCTCCAGAGCGTGCCCTATACCGATGCGTCCCCTAGGGGTACTTTTACGTTTTTAAACCAGGCCCTCTGGAGCGTGCCTATAGGGGATGCGTCTCTAGAGGTAGGTAGTTTTATATTTGGCAAAACAGGCCTCCCGGGGCGTGCCCTATGCTGATTTAGTGATCATTAGACTCGGCAGACGAAGGGCTCTTAAATGCTATATAACATGACCATTTTGGACGATTTTGCAATTTTGCCAAAAAAATAATCGATAATCGATAAAACTTGTTAATATATAATAAGTTATGATCATTAAAAGTATCAATTTTAATCTGGAGCCGGTTTCTGATTTTACGCCCGGAAACTATACATTTACCCGCCAGACAACTACGCATGGAGACCTGGCCGTCCCACTCTGAGCTGCCGACCATGCACTGGCATGTTAAATTTTGCCGAAATACCTATAATCGATACTGATAATTATCGAGAAATCTTATTAATCTACGATTATTTATGATCGTTAAAATATTACTTTCTGTTTGGGATCAGTTTCCGATTTCCCCAGCTACACCTGATCCTTTCTTGTGCTGTCGATTTACAACATTAGTATCTATCCAAATTGATTAATTAATCTGAAGCAGCAAAGGAAGGAACTATTCCAGTCTTACCGATCGTCTGTTCTGAGCGGCCTTCAGTTTCTCTTCGATCTCGGCCACAGTGGCCAGTCGGCTGGGGGTGCCGGGCGTGTTGTTGGCGGAGCGGAGGGAGGGTCGTTTCTTGGGTTCCGACTTGGGCGTGATCGAGCCAGACATCACCACCTCGAAAGAGAGATTGCCGCTGGCAGACGTGTTCAACAGCTTCACTTGCTCCTGGCTCTCCATCTGCTCGGTAAAGCACGGTAAAAACCTCTCTAACACAAACAACAAAGACAGAGAAGAGCAAGAAATAATAAATTTTCTTCTTTACCTAATCTCTCTGCTCGAATTTTGAGAATTCGCCCGGGTCGATGTTTAGCGCAAGTTGAAATGATTTTAGAACTCTTGCAACGATTGGAAAAGATGGACCAGTGGTAGAAAGATCAGTACTAGCGCAGATTAGTGTTTCAAATTAGTTCATTTTTGGCCAATTTGTTTGTTTAAACAGCTCCTTAATCCTGGGGTTTGGTCGAATCTTCTTATATTTATGATTAATTGTTATTAATTGTCATATCTACCCACGCATGTCAATGGTTTAGTAAAAAATTGTTGCAACTACGTATTTTTCTTTTTTTCATTCTTTGTTAAATTGTAATTCAAAGCTCTTTGAAAGTAATTGGACAGAAATTTGCATCTAAGGTAGGGTAGGCCTACTCATACGGAAAAATTGGTAGCTATCTTTTAAAAGATAACCTAGAAAAGATATTTTTTCATAGTGATGATCGACGTTCCTTAATCCTGGGGTTTAGATCCCAAAATTTCTAACAGAGTTTATTTTGTAGCTAGGCTAGGGTAGTGGTCGACCTATCTGCACTAATGTACGTCTCTGTATATGAATTTTCTAACAAGTTTTAAGTGGAGTTTCGGGGGTAATCGGCCGCTAAATCGATAAAGTGAGGCGGTACCATGAGACCGCGTAATCGGAGGTAGCATGCAGTAGTTAGTTGTAAAGGTGTTAGTGTGTAAAACAATAATCTGAAAGCCAAAAGTAGTTGTTTGATTCCAAAATTGGGTCATATTTATTAGATATTTACAATTTGAGTGCGCACCATATACAGGTTTGACCACAGGCCAAAACCGCGTAATCTGGTTGAAGAAAACTTGAATAGAACATGTAGTATTTAGAAGTTAGTGTGTAGAATAATAATCAGGAAATCGAGGACACTCCTTTGATACCACATTTGGTCATCTTTGTTAAAACGTTACAATGGCAGTGATCTCCCTACCGGTGGGAAAACGAAACGTTATAGCCAACAGCCCACATATGTACGTACACGTCCATGGCCCACTTTTGATGAATTTGTACGTGCGAACGGAAAACCGGCTGTACCTGGCAAATTATTGTTGGAGATCGGTGGTCTGCTTAGCAATATGCGTGTACAACAGACAGTAGCCGTTATATTTCCGACTATTTGTGAGCCTGTTTTGTCTGTTTGTTTCAACGGCGGTACCTTCAATCGGTTTCTAAACAGCTGCAACTGTGCTTCTAGATTTACAGGACCCAAGTGTTTGACTCCTTTGTGTGGTGAGAGTCTTACTTCCTATTGCACAGTCAAGCAAATATAACCACATACATGGTATTACTGTTGATTAGGTATACCGAACCCATCCATGCCGAAAAATGGGTATTTTTGCGAATACCTACCCAATAAATACCTACCCATTCCAGGTATTTTAATAAATACCCATACCGGGTATACCGATTATTTTGGGAATACCGAGGTATTTAGGAATCGGTGTTTTTTGTCCAGCTTAATGCAATTTTTATTGAAAATTCCCTGTGATCACATTGATTTCTTTGTAATTTTGCATTTTCGGGGCATGCAGAAACACATTGTATTACGATATCCTTCCAAAATATCGAATTTGAAGGATTTTTTAGTCTCTGACCCTACTCCCTGTCCCAAACTTGCTTTGTCATAGAAAGCGTTGGTCTAGTTTTCGCTTAACTTCACACTGCTCTTTCATAATCAAGTCTCCATGTACTTGATGTACAATACATTCACAATCAACAAAATAGTCCCGCTCGTTATTAAGATCTCCATATTATACACTAGCAGGCCTTAAAACTACAGTACAATGGAAGCATTCTCTTAGCCAAAACTATTTATAGAAACGATTTTCACTGAATTTTTAGTTTCTAGCATCTGACCTTGGAACTGACTAAATCCATGACTTTGTAAATGGGAAATTCAGTGTTTTTACTGCGTAAAACATTTTCAGCAAATACCGAATAAATACCAGTATACCGGTATTTTTGCGAATACCTACCCGCACCCAGTGTTGTGCCTAGCTCAAATTTCTAAAACTCGGTAAGTATTCAGTAAGTACAGTAAATCCAGATTTTTTGAAATTCAGTAAGTACGAGTAAGTACTGGGTTTTTCAAAGAAAACCCGGTAAGTACTCAGTAAACAATTCAGTAAACTCGGTAAAACCTTCAAAATTCAGAAATCTACAATTTATCTGAAAATGTTTACCTGATATGGCTTTTAGCTACTAGAATCCTTTTTTCAGTGCTGACTGATGAGTTTAAGATAATGTAGCTCTGTTTTTCGAAATTTAACATTATTTATTGTGGAGTCTTTTGTGTTATTTCACATTATTTATTGTGTGTGCTAATTCGCATGCATGGAAAGCCTTAAAATATGCACACTATACATAGTGACTAGAGGATGTGGCTTTAATTGCAAAGTCTGGTCAAATTGGAAAGTGAAGATCTGTTCTAATTTTAGCCCTTTTAATTCTAATTCCTCACAGTTCATCAGACTGATGCAGAAAACGTCAATCAAAATATAGCTAATAGTAGTAGATATAGTTCCTACTTCTATAGTCTTCGCGCCTCATTAGAGCAATTCTACTGCGCAAACAAAGCTTAGGTTATGCAACAAACCGTGAAAGAAAATTGCAAAAAAATTGGCAAAAATTGTGTATTTTCGTCGTTTGCAGATCGATTAGCAAAAGAAAAACCGTATATTTCTGCACAGATGCGGCGAGCTACCTATTGCAGAAGCTTTTACTCAGTAAACAACTCAGTAAATTACCGAGTAGTGTTGGAAAGTCCGGGGTTAAAAAAATAAGTTCAGGTTCAAGTCAAGTCCAACATCGAAATTTCAGGTTCAAGTCCAGGTTCAAGTCCACCATCTAAAAAACCTGGACAATAGGTTCAGGTTCAAGTCCACTGATAATTTCAAGAATTGTTGAAATTTTGCACTGATCGCAACTTTTTCTGAGCTATTTAAGCCTGTCTACTAGTAATAAAAGACGAAAACCACATTTTATGGGGCAGTAGTTTCGTTTTCTCGCATATTCAGTTTGAAAAATCGGTGTAAAAACAAGAAATCATGAAAATGTTGTGCAATCCAACCGAAAATTTGACAAATTTTGCCTAAATTTTCACTCAAATTTTGAACCTATTGAGTGAGTCCAGTAAAACGAAACAGGTTCAAGTCCGGCTGAAATAAAATAGGTTCAGGTTCAGGTTCAAGTCCACAGATTCCAGGTTAAAAACCTATTAATAAGTCCAGGTTCAAGTCGGACTTGCCAACAGTATTACCGAGTACCGAGTTTACCGAATTTTTTTCTGATTGAGTAATTCAAAATTGAAACTCGGTATTCAGTAAGTAAAATTAAGAAAAATTTTTACCGGTAAGTAAAAGTACTTACTTTAATTCAAAATAACTAAGTACCGAGTAACTTTTACTCAGTAAATTTACTGGGAACAACACTGCCCGCACCAAACCGATTCCTGGGTATGTGAAAAATACCTACCCATACCGAACCGATTCCTGAAAATCCCATACCCAAACAACAGTACATGGTATCAACCGGGTTTTTTCACAAAAACACCAATCGGCGTTAGTTTTGGCTTGGCACTTTTCACATATTCAGTTCTATCCTAACTAAATAAGCGCCCGGGTCTGCTATTTGGAAAGTACTGTACACGGGTGACTATTTGGAAATTACTGTACATGGGTGACTATTTGGAAATTACTGTAAATTACTGTAAGTACATGGGTGACTATTTGGAAAAGGCAACTCTCTGGCTGATGGCGCTGCCTGTATATGACTTGATTTTTGCACTGATTTTTCAAACAAAACCTGAAATAGCGCGTTTCTTTTGTGAAACACATGCTTTTCGGCCAGATTAATTAGGTTATAACGTATTTTTCATCATATTTTTTATCTCTTCAAGGACAAAATGTTTTATCTAAATAACACACCGTGGGCGCTTATTTGGAAAGGCTTTCCAAATAATCGCCCAAGGGGGACTATTTTGAGGGGCGTTTATACAAACGGAAAAACCCAAGCATATATGGTACCGATGCCACATACTGCATTGGTTCAACTTCAAGTGGTACCACCTACCGTATACCGATACCATATATGTCGTTATTTCCCGGTGTGTTATACGTACTCTGTTACTAGGTACCAAAATTTTTACTACGCACACCGTACGTACAGTACACGTACAGTAGGTGAGGCATGATTGAAGTCTAAATTTTAGAGCACGGAGTAGAGCTCTACTGGACAAACAAACTTACGGGAAAGGCCCATTTTTGCCTATGCGATATAAACTGGGAAGGGCAATTTTGCGAGTTGCCCTTCTGCTCAGAACACGGCGTTAGGACAATCGACGGCGCCTGCCTATGCGAAGAAAATTACTTCGGAATTGGCTGCGAAAAAAGAAAATCAATCTCCACCTTGCTTCCGACGTCAACCACCCTTGATTCTGTCACAATTCAAACCGCAGAAACATCGATTTGGACTGCGGTGCATCTGCCTGCCATTATTTTATTCGCGTTGCTATTTTTGTCCATATTTCTACTTCTGATCGTTGCTGTGTGCCGACGAATTGCGTGGACAAGAGAAAACCACAGCTCTAGTTCTCTTGAAGATGGACATTCGGAAGTTTCGCTTGGAATCGTAGCTACTCGTCGTGTTTGGTTGCCTGCAAATCCACCAACTTACGAGCAAACTGTGCGTTATTTTGGAGCTTCCGATTTTGTGCGCACAGGTGTCAGGAAAACTCTGTAATCTTTTGCATGTGAACCTTTATTCTTAATAAACATAGATACATGGATAGATATACACAGTTCCACACAGATACTATCGAATCGAGTGCGAACAGAACACTAGCAGAAATAGAAATAAACTCAGTTGGGCCGAAAATATTTCAGTTTTAAAGGTAAAATTCTTTATCATTAGAAGCAATGCACCCAATCAAACTTTTATTGTTGATTGATTTGTGCCATGCCAAAAGAGCTATAGATTGAACAATGAATATTGTGTTACAAAAAGCCCAATCTGGAAACCACCCCAATACCCAATCCAATACCAGTTCGCACTTTACAGTTTTACCTAGTATAGCAGAATAATTTCGTGTTATATCACAGCGCCATTTCTGTTCCACAGCATCCGGCGTATCCAGCGCAGTTTCCAGCAGCTGAGGAAGCTGCTTCTCGCTCGGCAGTTGCGCAAGTTGTCTAGATTCAATCGAATTTGCTTCCGCAATTGACTAAACGACCTCTGGTCCGACAGCAGCAAAGTTATTCGTACTGGTTTATCAGGAACGCTAGAGGTTAAAGTCAGAGCGCAGAGCAAAAACAGTAGCGGAGACACGACTGACATACTTGTAGCTGCCGCCAGCGATGAACCGGAATGTGACGGTGAAAAATGGACTGAACTTTCATTAATTGGCTCTATTGCTTAAGTCTAGAGTTCTATTTACGTCAAACTACGCCAGAGATTTAGCACTCACGAGTGCTAACGCACGTCGCTGCTAATTTGTTAAGCCTCGTTAACCGACAGCTTGTGCTTATCTAAAAAGAGTTAATTACTACGCACGTGTACGTGAGCTTCTAAAGTGCTAGAAAGTGACTTGCGCCAAAATCTCGAGATCGAGAGAAAATGCGTCTGATGCAGGGATGCCTATTATACCAAAACTCTACTGAAAAGTTACCAAATGCTAAATACTAAACTGCGCGGCTCTCACAACAAACTGTTTTAAACCCAAATTTCTCTAATTCTTCATGAAATCAAATCAAGTGGTGGTTTTTCGCGTAATTTATCGCATCCGGTCATGCTATCGCCGTTTTGGCATGAACTTTATCTTGTAGCGCGAGTTATTCAAATCTAATGCCCATAACTAAAAATGGTACCGAGTGCGCCATAGAAAATCGAGTGCGGTTTTTTGCCTGAATTGTCATATCCGGTCATGCTATCGGCCCTTTTAGCGCATTTTCGTTGTTATTAAAACAACGCGCAATCGCGTAACGGCGTGACGCGAATTATTAAAAATGGTTGCCCATACCTAGCAGTAGGCACCAGTCTGATGATAATGAAATCAACAGTTGTCTAACACCTACAGTACGTACGTGCTGCAAGTTGATATAGCTGCTTTTTACAAAGGCCGGTCCATCTAACATGCCGGTTGCATGACAGTGAAGCAGGTGAAAGGGGTGCTTTCTATGCAGAAACTATTAGACCTCAGTCACTGCAAACCGATGGAGGTGCAACTGGTCGAAATATGTCTCTTCTGCTGGGCAGTAGTCTCTGTTATAATACACATTTTAATGTTGATTATGCTAATTAAGCAACGACACCAGGAACCGTTCAATAACTCTTTTTTCCATCTCTGCATCTCACTTGGTTTCGCCGATTTGGGCCATATAATTTCGCTCTATCCGTTCAGAAACTTTAGACAATGGGGCTGGATTAGGTTTGAGTACCTGTTGACGCACAGAAATCCGTTGGTAGTGAAGCCGTTCGCTTGGCTGGTCAGTGCTTCCAGCTACTACTTTGGTCTCAGTCAATTATTGGGCGTTAGTCTGCTCTCTGTTAATCGGAGAAGTGCAGTGATCGATCCTTTGTATGTAAGTGCTTTTTCAGTTCTCACAGGCAGGTAAATTTCGACAAACACTGATGGCGAACAAATGAGCGTTTTTTTTCAGTTTTCCGAATTAGTTCAAATGGTCAGTTTTCGATGAATTTTTAATCGAATGAAAAGATTTTTGGCACGATTATTATTAGCTCTTTACAGTTTGTTTTGGCCAAGTTCGAGTCTGCTAGCGTTCTGTAGCCTGTAGTTATGCCCTTCCGAAATGAACTGACCCGAATTTTAAGACGTCAAATTTGAACGTAAATATCTCACGAATCCTTCTTCCGATTTTCCCCAAAATTTGCAGTTAACCAATCTATACATGGAATTAAAACCCTGAAGAGGGCAGCTTTCTAGCATGATGACACCCTCATTTTTGAGAATGCCAAATTGAGACGTTTACTTACAGTAAAAATCAGCCAGATTTTAAGTGCTAGAAAGTTGACCTCTTCGGGCTTTTAAGTCCGTATAAAGAGCAAAGTTATGGAAATGTGCGATGAAAGATATCGTGAGAAATTTATGTTAAAATTGACGTCTCAAAATTCGGGTCAGTTCATTTCGGAGGGGCATAACTCCAGGCTACGGAGGGCTAGCAGACTAGGATTTGTTCAAAATAAACTCTGAATAAACAAATGTGCCGAAAATCTTTTGATTCGGTTGAAAATTGACGGAATGGCGATCATTTGAAAAGTTATTCGGAAAACGCGAAAACAGGCCGGCGGCAACCTTTTGGCCAATAGTGTATATGGTTTATAAATTGAGACGTCAATCCAAAAACCCTCCCGAACTGGACTTACCTGTACCACAAATTTGCTTACCCCAGTTAGTTGATGTATAAGCTGCTGCAAATTATGAAACATGTGTTCCTATTAGTGTTTAGATCTGGCCCAATAAAATAATGCAAATGATGATCGGCATTCAGTGGTTGGTGCCGGGTCCAACTCTCATTCTGGTGGCTCTTTCAAACCTAGCCGTTGTTCCGAGCAACTATTCCGGCTACAAAATAGTAGCCACTAAGCCCACACCTGGCTTTGTAAGTGACTCTGGCTGAAATTCTGTGCAAACCTTTGTGTTGTTTAGTTGAATCTGTTTTATTGCCTGGCCTGGAGCTTTGGCTTGGTGGCGTTTTCAGCCTGGGCCTACGCGCACACCTATCTACACATTTGGAGAAAGCGTAGACAAGCTCGAAAGGCTGGGAGAAAGGCTGAGGTGTCTGATGAAGTTGTCCTGACCAAGGTACGTTGTTTCCTTTGAGAGATTTGAGCTTTTCATAGGCTGGTTTTTTGCCAGGCCGCCATGCGTCTGATCAGAATGGGGTTTGGTCTGTTTCTGCTGATGCTGGGGCTGAATCTCTTTCTCGTTGTCGCCATCGTCATGTCGGCATTTGGAGGAGGCAGCAATCTTGAGCTCTTGTCAAGAGTTTGGATGAATTGGACGGTTGTCTTTGATGTCTGCAATGTGTGGTTGTTACTTATCTATAGTAAGCCTGTCAGACATCGTTTCATGCTCTTTATTGGATTCAAGCTTGAAACCAACAGCGTTAGTGATTTGTAGAAATTTTCTTTGTGGTCACAGTTCATGCACGTACATAGTAAAATTACTGTTGGAAAGTCCTTGGTTAAAAAAGATAGGTTCAGGTTCAAGTCAAATCCAACATGGAAATTTCAGGTTCAAGTCCAGTTCAAGTCCATCTTCCAAAAACCTGGACAATAGATTCACGTTAAAGTCCATGATATTATCAAAAACTGTTGAATTTTGCACTGCTTGCAACTTTTCTGAACCCTATAAGCGTGTCCACTGGCAGTGAAAGACACAGATCAGACTTTTGACGGGGTAGTACTTTCGTTTCTGACATTTTCAGTTTGAAAAAAAGTATATAAACATGAAACCAATAAATTTCTGTGCGATCGAACCGAAAATTTAAGCCTAAAATCAGTGGCGTATCCAGAGGGTGTGTACACCCCCCTTTGCGGTGGAGGTAGGAAGAAAAAGTCTGTCAAAAATATAAGAAACTAGTGAATTATGTACTAAAACTGTTTATTTTGTGCTCAGAATGCCTTCTAAATGCGTTTTTGAAGGCCAAATTTTCAAAATTTTCTCGCCCTGGTCGGGCAGAAGCCCAACCAGGCCATTATAAACTACTAAAACTTGTAATTTCTGTTAATTTTAAGCTCGGAATGCGTTTTAAACGCGTTTTTGAAGGCTAATTATGCTAAATTTTCTTACCCTGGTTGGGCAGCGGCCCAACCAGGCACTTTGAAAATTTTACACCCCCCCTTTCCAAAATCCTGGATACGCCACTGCCCAAAATTGCACTCAAAATTTGAACCTATTTGAGTAATTCCAATAAAACGGGGCAGGTCCAAGTCCGGCTAAAATAGAATAGGTTCAGGTTCAGGTTCAGGTTCAGGTTCAGTCATACCAACCAAATTGAAACTGAATAAGCTAGTACATACTACAGTATACCATACCATCTCAAATGGCCAAGTTTATGCCATACCCATACAAGTAACACATACATGTAGCTGGCGGGTCTGCCCCACCCGACATAGGCCCCCCGGATGGGGACCCCCGAGACGATTTTCCCGACCCCCTCCGATTTTTCTGGCAAGTAATTTTTTGAGCAAACTTTTGCGATTTTTTACAATTTTCATTCCCCGAAGTGGGCAGGGATGTGGGTGGGGGTACTGTGGGAAACATATATGTTTTATGTATATGTTTTAAAACATAAATATGTTTGTTTTTGGGAAAACATATATGTATATGTTTCTCAATATCTTTGCATGTCAAATACGTTTTGTATTTATATGTTTTGAGGCCAATATGTTTCTGGAAACATATACATATTTTTGCTATAGGAATTCATGATTTCAAGACTTTTGGTTGCTGTTTGACAGTAAACTTTTCAAAAATCTGACTTTTACTTAAACTTATTGAATCTGAGTATGCTATCTAAATTGTTGCAAACCGTTTTAAACGAGGAAATTCCAGAATCTCAAGTTTGAATTAACGAAAATTAAGACAAAATATAAGTGAATAAGCGACTTTTACACAAACATCTGATTTTATGTTAAAAAATATGTGCATATTCAATTGCACAGAAACATATAGCTATATGTGTTATTTATATGTTTGATTGGCGAAACATATCTTAATATCTGCTAAACATTTCTATATTTTCCCACTGTAGGTGGGGGTCTGGCGCCGGCCGGGGGGGGGGGGTCTGAGCCCAAATTTTGGGAGGAGGTGGAGCACTAAAAGACGCTCAAAAATCGAAAAAATCGCCAAAAATCGCTAATTTGGGCTGAAATACAGCTAAAAAGTGCGGTTTTCCAAACGATTTTGGCAATTTCTGTGCCTGAAATTGCAAAAAATCGCAAAAATTTGCACAAAAAACTTGCCAGAAAATCGGAAGGGGGATCGGAAAAATCGTCTCGGGGGGGGCGTGGCTTCTAAGTCGGGTGGGGACAAACCCCCTGTTACATGTATGGCCATAGCCATGTAACAGGGGGGGGGTGGGGGGGGGTCTGGGGGGGTCCCCCCACCCGACTTAGGCCGAAGCCCCCCCCGGATGGGGACCCCCCCCCCGAGACGATTTCACCGACCCCCCCCCCTCCGATTTTTCTGGGAAGTAAATTTTCGAGCGATTTTTGCAATTTTACACTTTCACACACAAAAATTGCCAAAAATCGCCTACAAAACTACAGCGCACTTTTGCTGTATTTTCAGCCCAAATTAGCGAATTTTGGTAATTCTTACCCAAAAAACTGCGAGTTTTCGATTTTGAGCGTTTTGCAAAATGCCCACCCCCTCCCCCAAAATTTCTGGCTCAGACCCCCCCGGCCGGCGCCAGACCCCCCCCCCAACCCCCCCCCCTCCCCATCGGCGGATGACCTGTTACATGTATGGCCATAACACCTACAGTACGTGCGTGCTTGCATGTTTATGTGCATTCAGCAGTATCTGCCTTTTACAAAGACCAGACCATCTATTAAGCCAGTTGCATGACAGTGAAGCAGGTGAAAGGGGTGCTTTCCATGCAGAAACTTTTCCAGACCTCAAAGTCACTGCAAACCGATGGAGGCGCAACTGGTCGAAATATGTCTCTTTCTGCTGGGCAGTGGTCTCTGTTATAATATACATTTTAATGTTGATTATGCTAATTAAGCAATCGACACCAGGAACCGTTCAATAACTCTTTTTTCCATCTCTGCATCTCACTTGGTTTCGCCGATTTGGGCCATATAATTTCGCTCTATCCGTTCAGAAGCTTTAGACAATGGGGCTGGATTAGGTTTG
>JASANB010001317.1:0-33851 GCA_030248155.1 Sabatieria punctata
TAAACGTTCTTGGTGCACTTCTAGTTATAAATTTACATAAAGCTAAAAATAAAAAATCGTCAAAAATCGCTAATTTGGGCTGAAATACAGCTAAAAGGTGTTGTTTTACGGGCGATTTTGGCAATTTCTGTGTCTGAAATAGCAAACAATCGAAAAAATTTGCTAAAAAATTACTTTTCAGAAAATCAGAAGGTGGTCGGAAAAATCGTCTCGGGAACCTCCGGGGGGGGGCGACCTAAGTCGGCTGGGGGCAGACCCCCCGGAATCCCCTGTTACATGTATGGTCAGAAATGCGGATGGCTGGAAGATGCTATACACGTACGGCCTGAGTAAGCTGCGGACATAGCGGAATGATCGTTCACTTTCGTGTAAAAATGTCAAAATGACAGTGATTAGAATTTTCCAGAAATTTTAAAAAAATGCGGCTGGATAAATGGTTGGTGACTAACATTCCATAATCGGAGACTACACGGCAGTAGAAAATGGCCACCTAAACAGAGGTAGCAGATGTTTCTAATGGTTTGTGTTTGGTTGACAGACAGAGATTTTCGATCTGTCTCAATGAACGCGCACGTTCTGAGTTTTGAAAAGCTAAATGCAATACAGCAGACAACTACGGTACAGTAGGAGACCATCAAACAGCATCATTTCCTCTGCTCATTAATAATTAGACCTGAAACACAGCTTTTATTCACAAACCTTCTTGGCATACATTGTAGTTCTAGCTATATATTTGCATAAAGTCATACATGTAACAGGGGGTCTGGGGGTCTGTCTCCACCCGACTTAGGCCAGACCCCCAGATGGCCCCTTCCCCGAGACGATTTCGCCGCCCCCCCTCCGATTTTTCTGGCAAGTAAATTTTTGAGCAAATTTTTGCATTTTTTTACAATTTCAGACACAAAAATTGCCAAAATCGCCTGCAAAACAGCACTTTTTAGCTGTATTTCAGCCCAAATGAGCGATTTTTGGCGATTTTTAGCCAAAAAATTGCGATTTTCTCGATTTTTGAGCGTTTTTAGTGCCCTACCCCCTCCCAAAATTTTGGCTCACCCCCCCCCCCCCGGTCGGCGCCAAACCCCCCAACCCCCCTCCCCCCTTCGGCGGATGACCTGTTACATGTATGCATAAAATTCATATGGCTGATATACAGGGTGTGCCAAAAAAAAAACAACCCAGCAGATTTTTTGCTGTAGCAACCGCAAATCACAACCGATTTGAATGAATCTTTTTTTAAACAAAAGATAAATAAATTCTTGAATCACTGATGAATCGCTTATTAAGATAGCTCGCTTAGTTCCTGAGATATTTGCCCTCAAAATCAAAACAGAGATTTTGGCAGTGAACAAGAGTGATAAACACAACCCAGCAGATTTTTTACTTTTGCAACCATGAATCTTAACCGATTTGAATGAATCCTTTTTTGAATGAAAGATTGATAAATTCTTCAAAGATTGGTGCAATTTTTATTGAGATTCACAGTTTAGTTCTTGAGATATTTGCCTTCTAAGTCGAAACAGATTTTGGCAAAGAACAAGAGCGATTCTGTTGCATTTCATAATAAAGCAGATTCCTACTGCTGCGGCTAATGATACTTTAGTGATGAAGTAAACCGAGTTTCGTTGTCACCAGTAAAGCCTCCAATAGCCCTCAGCAGTAGCAGGAATCCGTTTTATTACGAAGTGCAGCGGAATAATGAAAAATCCCTCTTGTTCAGTGCCAAAATCACTGTTTTGAATTTGAGAGTGAATATCTCAGGAACTAAGCAGAGTACATTAATAAACATTACATCAATCTTTCAAGAATTTATTTATCTTTCATTTAAAAAAGGATTCATTCAAATCGGTTGAGATTTGCGGTTGCTACAGCGAAAAATCTGCTGGGTTGTTTTTTTTTGGCACACCCTGTACATACAGTATCTACATACACATAACAGGGCAAGCCGACTGGGCAAGGGGAGGGGTTTCCGGTCACTGGGGTAGAGCAGGGGGTCCAAAAGCTCAAAAAGCTCGCTTCGCCCTCCCCTCTCGCCTAGGAATGCGGTTTAGCTCGTTTTATTTAGTAATCGCTATTTTAATTGTCACTACATGAGCAAACGAGACGAAAAAGGCCATTTTGCCATGAACAATCAAATAATTGAACAAGATCGTTGAAAATTGACGTGAATATGTTAGTTTTTTTAATAGAAAAGAACGAATTTAAAATACATTTGCTCTATCTCTCTTCCTTCGTCTGATATGGAGCCCCATGCCTCATCCCTCAGGGATGTGAGGTTTGCTTTTTCCGGTGTTTTTTTTTTTCGAAAAAAATCGGTTTTTTCTTAGGGTCGGAAAAAACATAAATCGCGGAAAAACTAAAGCTAGAAATAACTAATTTATGTCGTTTTTCAGTTAAAAATAGATTTTTGAGATGAGGTTCGACTGACTCAGAGCTGTTAGAAAAACAATAGAAAATACCAAATTTGGCAATCTAAAGCAAAAACGGCAAACTGCTGTACGAAAATTTGCATATAGTGTTTATTGATGGAGCTTGTCAGGGACTGTTTCATGCCTGTTTTTGATTTATATCAATGTAAGATGGGTATTTCTATTCTGAAAAGACTCAGGAAGGCGCTAGAAAGCGTTAGGAATCACTAAAACCAGGCTAGGATACTCAGAACTTGGGCTGGGAGTTTTCTCCGCGATTTAGGAAAAAACCGAAAAAAAACGGAAAAAACTGAAAAAAACAGGCCGAGGTGTTTTCGGAAAAGTAACGATCCCTGCCGTGCCTTCGAGAGTATGAGAAAACTCGATGTAGGTAAGTTCAAAATTTAGATAGTGAAACCTATGTAAAGACACTCGCTGAATGTCGTGGTGGCGTCCATTTTTTCTTTGACACCAAAAATTTTATTTTTTCGAGCTCTGAAATATTTGAAACGAAAAAACTCAAAGTTTTGTCGTATTGAGTTTGAGTTTATTGATTTTAACAAACAAACAAAGAATAAACTGTTAGAATGACCAGCATACCGTAGCATGCCACTAGATGACAGGAGGGCTGGGCCGATCGACCGGCTCAAGGGAAAGTTGTTGTTGTTGTTGTTGTTGTTGTTGTTGTTGTTGTTGTTGTTGTTGTTGTTGTTGTTGTTGTCGGTGTCGGTGTCGGTGTCGGTGTCGGTGTCGGTGTCGGTGTCGGTGTCGGTGTCGGGGTGTCGGGGTGTCGGGGTGTCGGTGTCGGTGTCGGTGTCGGTGTCGGTGTCGGTGTCGGTGTCGGTGTCGGTGTCGGTGTCGGTGTCGGTGTCGGTGTCGGTGTCGGTGTCGGTGTCGGTGTCGGTGTCGGTGTCGGTGTCGGTGTCGGTGTCGGTGTCGGTGTGTCGGTGTCGGTGTCGGTGTCGGTGTCGGTGTCGGTGTCGGTGTCGGTGTCGGTGTCGGTGTCGGTGTCGGTGTCGGTGTCGGTGTTGTTGTTGTTGTTGTTGTTGTTGTTGTTGTTGTTGTTGTTGTTGTTGTTGTTGTGACTTTTTTGTCCTTTTGGACTAGGAGTAGCCGACTGCTATAGAGCAGGAAGAGACACAAAGTCAGCCAGCCTCCTTAATCGTCGGCTGAATGGCTGAAAAGATGCGCAATTTTTCCTCTTTCGAATGGTATGGAGATATCTGGGATAGACAGGCCACCTTGACCCTCTGAATGCTCAAAAATCGATTATCTATTTTACTTTTTCACCACAATAATGCCAGAGGCACTGTTGTTTAAATATAAAAAAATTCCGTTTGCGTATGCGTATATGCATTCGATAAAATAATGCTAAACCGACACCCTCCAATAGACCGACAGTGTAGAGCAAATAGTTTATTTACGTACTGCAGGTAGTATATTTTTTGTCAGTGGTTCAATGTGTTTGCTCCGCTCGGTCAAGTAACGTCAAGTTAAGGTCAAGTCAAGGAAACATATCAGCAATTTCTTAAGATTGTGAACTATCGATGCAGATAAACTGCTCTATACAACATTTTGTGTAACAATTTCCGAGCCCAGCTGCTGTGTCTTTACTAACCCATTTCAGAAATAAAACAAGTAGCTCGACTAAAGTACTGTTTCCCAGCAAGTTAATAACAAATAGCAAGTTAATTTATTTTTGGACGAAATCGGGTAGCAAATAGCAAATTCCTAGCAAGTGAATTTTGGGCAAAGCGCCGTCTAGTAAATAAATAGCTAGTTTACTTCGGATTGAGAGAGCGAAAAATTTGCTAGCAATTTACTAGGAATTTACTAGGCTCAGACATATTCATCCATTATCCATATCTTTCCCCGCTTCGCCTGGGACATGATGTACTGCCAGATATACTTTATACCCAAGGTTTGTAAAGTACCTAACGAGGGCTATAGCAAGTATGGACAAAAGTCAGTCTAGGCCGACAGTAGATTCGGCAAATAGAAAACTACTGAATGTTAGGAATAAAGTTAGAGAAAATTCTTGCCTGTGCTTTTCTTCCTGATGTTGCTTGTTCAGCTCATTGAAACTGATATACAATGTATAGTTTTCACTTTAAACGGTACCGGAGTTTTCTATTTATAAGACAAATAGGAAAATGCCCAAACGGGTCACTTTTCACGCCGTTTTTGAAAACCGTGTTCTTATAATAACTGTGGTGGTCTTATAATCGGAAAATTTCGAAGGCATCATCTGGTTGAGCGAAAAAATTTGTAGCAAATTCTAGCAATGATAGCAAACAACAAGTTAATAACAAATTAAATTTGAAATTGCGGTGTCTAGCAAGTAAATAAAATTCCCGACAGTTACAAGCAAGTTAATAGCAAGTTAATTAGGAAATAAATCAATTGGGAACCATACATGTACTAGGGGGGTTTGGGGGGTTACCCCCCCTGCTGGAAAGGCCAAACCCCCCCTCACCCCCCCCCCCCCCCGAGACAGGTTAAGGGACCCCCCCCGACCAAAAAATACAAGTGGTGGTAGTGGCTCCAGTATTAACAAACTGGGTCAGAAATCACTAATTTTTAGCCTAAAATTCACTTGAAAAGCCTTTGGAAACGGAATTTGGCGTTTCCACTGCTGATATTTAAGAAAAATCGGTGTTTTGGAAGCTCTTTTTGTCATTTTTTGCTTCTTTTTAGCTTTAAAACGCTATTTGGCAGCTTAAAATAGCGATTTTTAGCGTCCTTACTGAAAAAAACGTGCTAAAAACGCATTTCTAGGAGTTTTGGAGCTTTTTGAAATTTGGGACCCCCCACCTGGGCGAAACCCCCCCCCCCTACCCCCCTCCCCCCAGGTCGGCCCGGAGCTGTTACATGTATGTTGGGAACTGTAGTGTAGACTAAGTGGTCGCGTACTTATAATCAGATCGTGAAACACAACTTTTATTTCCAAACGTTCTCAGCTCAGATCCGGCTATAAATTTGCATAAAGCTCGTGCAAGACAGAGTCTACAAGAAACCTACTAGAGAGCGTCTACATAGTAGCTCACTCTCAACCAGCACGCTTTAAAAGGTCTCTAAAGGGCGGTCCGGCGCACTGAAGAGACCCAAACCGGTTTCACAAACTGGAGTAGCAGTACATAAGTGAAGCCTACAACAGTCAGGCACTTAACGCCATATATGGCATCAGCACCATGGTACCGCCACAGGGCCACGTTGGGGTACTGACTGTTGATTGGGGATACCGAACCCCTCGGAACCCCTCGAGACGATTCTTCCGACCCCCACCGATTTCTGGCAGTAATTATTTTTGCGATTTTTTACAATTTAAGACACTAAAATTGCTAAAATACATAGCCTGTAAAACAGCGCTTTTTAGCTGTACTTGAGCCCAAATTAGCGATTTTTGACGCTTTTTAGCCGAAAATTGCGATTTTTGAGCGTTTTTGAGTACTGTTATTTTACTATAGTATAGTAAAACAAAAAATTGTAATACTAGTCGCATTTTACTAGTAGTAAAATAATAGTAAAAAGTAAAATTATGAGCCAATAGTAAAGTAAAAATAATATTAAATTACCAAACGGGGTCAATAGTAAAATAGAAATTTTACTACTACTTTACTAGTTTTGGTAAATTTCAGCCAAAATCTTGATCAATTTTGCACTAAAAGATGTGTGGGTGCAACTTCGTGACTCAAATTTTACACACTTTGCCTCTAAACTTCTGGAAAACCGCGTATCACCATCAAATTCAGCAACTATTTGGCACCAACATCAGTCAGTTATAAAAACTTGTCATCATTGATGCAAAATTGCACCTTATGTCTAGTAAAATCATAGTAAAATAGTAGTAAAATTATTAGTAAAACAAGAATTAGTAAAATCGGAGCTGCTTGGTAGTAAAACAAAGATAAATTGAAGAGCTGAATTTGTAGTACTGTAAATATAGTAAATAGTATAATATAAATCCACTAGTAAAATAACAGTGTTTTTTGAGTGCTCAACCCCTCCCTAGAATTTGGACTAAGACCCCACCCCCCCCCGGTAAAGGCGCCAAGTGGCTGACTGTAGAATAGAACTGTACAGTTCAAAGGTGACTGGAGGTGTTGGAGTGAGAGCTGGTGGTTTCAACCGAGTTCTCGTGCATCAGCGCATGCAGCGAGGTTCGACTGTGTTTCATGTTGAAGGCGGCGTTGAGCCGGTCGGTCACCGCCGCGATCAGAATGGTCCAGGCGCGCGCCGCTTCGGGAAACGCGCGCACCGCGTCCTGCACTATGATCACATCTATGAACGCTTCCCCCACCTGCTCCCACATCTTCGACTTGAAGCCCACCGAGCGCAGTCGTGCGTGGCGCTTGCCTGCAATGGGGCTCTGTTTAGTTTTAATCTGTCTTCATATATATGTACGTAGCTGATTTAGTGCCTTGATTCTACTGTTGTTTGGGTATAGCATACCCAGGGAATCGGTTCGGTATGGGTAGCATACATGTACTAAGGGGTTTGAAGGTTACCTAGAAAGGCCAAACCCCCTTCACCCCCGAGACAGGTTAAGGGACCCCCACCCGACCCAAAAATGCAAGTACTAGTAGTGGCTCCAGTACTAACAAACTGGCTCAGAATCTCACACACAAAAATTGCCAAAAACGCCTGCAAAACAGCACTTTTTAGCTGTATTTCAGCCCAAATTAGGTATTTTTGGCGTTTTTTATCCAAAAATTGCAATTTTTTTCGATTTTTGAGCGTTTTTGGTGCTCAACTCCCTCCCAAAATTTGGGCTTGGCCGGCCGGCGCCAGACTCACCAACCACCCTCCCCATTCGGCGGATGACCTGTTACTTACATGTATGATCTAATTTTATTTACTGTTTACTTGCTTCGTCTTTCTGTCAGGGGTTTAATTTAATTTTAATTTACTTGCCATTTAATTTGCTCCTCAGAAGTAAATTTTTTCGAATCTAATTTCAATTTTAGTATACTTAACAACGGCAACTCAACAAGGCATGCTTCATAGAATTTAGAAATGAAACCTAGGATTAGCTAAACAATGAGTTCGTATTGCGATCCTGAACTGTACCTATCAGCCGACACTCAAGTCCCATCCGGCGAATCCAATTCTAGGCGCCTCTCGCCTCGCCCCTCCAATCAATAATAAAAACGACTGTCAAAGACAAATACCTGTGTCATCAATCTTTTTCAGCGTTTCGCTCGCCTCTCCACTGTCCAGTCCCCCCACAATCACATCCAGCATTCCAATCAACAACTTGGCATGGTCCCTGACCGTAGTTCCCGAGCCCGACTCTCTACCAGACTTCCAGTTCATAAACGCCGCCGACACAAATAGACTCTTAACTTGCGGTTGCTTAACTCTCAGCTTATCAAACACTCTCTCAATCAGTCCGACGAGGAACCCCGGACGAACCGGGTCGTACAATTTGTTCCAGGTGCTCTTGAGCGCTCGTATCTGGGAGCTCTTCAAGCCCAGGGTGTAGCCCAGAGGCAGTTCTATACTTTCGTCCCCGGTCACTGCGTTCCGTTTGCTCCGGAGGCCCAGGGCCCCCGCGTTGGAGGCGCTGCTGCTACGGCGACTCCTGACCGGGGTCTCGCTGGCGGAGCGGCTCGGCGGTCGGGAGGTGGACTGCGACCGGGAATCGTCTTTTCTTCGTCTGAACTCTCTTCGTAATCTGGTGGTAGCGCGAGCGGCGGCGAACATACTTGGTGGGTCTCAGCAGAGTGGAGTCAAAGAATCCATCAAGTGGAGCGGAAATGAGTGGTGCGGGTTAGGGCTTATTAGCGGTGGAGTAAAAGCTTTCAGTGCATGAAATATAACACACGCAACACGCACCTTTAAGTTATTGGAAATTCTCCGGCCCGGTCGGTGCGGCTAGCTTAGAGCAGCAGAAAATTAAAGTCGCACCAATTGACGCCCTATTAAGGCAGGCCCCACGCGCCGGAAATGTTATTTTGCCCGCCAATTTCCCCCCAGCGTAAATGCGACCCTTTGTTAAAGCTGCCGCCCGACTGTCATGAGTAGAGGATCGGTCGAATTTACCGCCCGACCACTACCGTAGCACTAAAGGATAATGACTAATGGTACCCAATCTGCCTAATTGGCAGCTACGCTAGACCACTATAGAGTGGAAATCTGCAAAGCTTATACATGATCAAATTGAACTACTGTATTGCGCTGGCTACAGTAACTCCTACTGGTTACAGTAACCTTTACTTACAGATGGTTACAGTAACCCTTACTTACAGTACCCGGGATACTTTAAATTAATACAGTCAGGCACTTAACGCCGTTTATGGTACCGACACAATATATAGCCATGGACCTTACCCATGGTCATGGGTGCCGGTACCATATATTGTACCACTACCCTATGTACCGGTACCACATATGGTGTCGGTACCGTAAACGGCGTTAAGTGCCTGACTGTAGTAGGTGACCCCAAACCACCCGTAGGACATGAAAGCTCCAAACCTTCGTCCGCGCTGACCCGTCAGATTTATGTTTCAGTTTAGTATCAAATTTATAAATCAGAGATTTTGGTAATGAACAGCTGAGATTTGTTTTATTCCGTTGCACTGCATAGTAATACAGATTCCTACAGCTAAGGGCTAACGTCATGAGTAGACCTATTTCTTTTGCAAATTTTAAATAGTAGTCGTAGTTCGTAGTCTCTAAAAATCGCCAAAAAAAATATGTAGTCTTAGTTAATAGTCTAAAAAAATCTCGATTTTGAATATCTAGTCGTAGTTAGTAGTCAATTTGTAGTCAGCAAAATTTTATATAAAATGGCCAAAATTTCAGGTTTTTTGAGGTAAAACAAGAAGTTTGAAAGTCTAAAATAGTAAAAAAAAGACAAGGGAGCGGTGAAATTTTTAAAGATAAAATCTACGTATTTTCCTGATAGATGTGATGCTAAAAATGCGTGTTATTTTCTCTACGAAAGTTTTAAACTTAGGATTAGGTTGAGAATACACGGTTTTTTGTTTACAGCTTCAAAAGACGTATTTTCGTTAATATCGTTAATATTCTAGCTACTATTAGACTCTATATTTTATTTACCAAAAACAAACAAATATTTCAAAATAAGACAGAAAAAATTTGTCAAAACCAGTGAAAAAGCTCTGTTGACAAAAATCCACATATAAAATTGCACCATTTCCGTTCCTAAATAGTCAATGTGCATGATTTGACCAAATAAATTCTAAAATTTGCTGACTACTAATTCACAAATTCAAAAGGTATTTTGTAGTCAATTTGTAGTCACTAAATCTGAATATGTAGTCGTAGTCAATTTGTAGTCTTGATGACGTCATAAAACCCCAAAAATTAGTAGTTAGTGGTTAGTAGTTAGTAGTCACTACAAAATAGGTCTAGTCATGAGGCCTTATTGGCTACTCTTACACGCTCGGTCACCACTAAAGTTTGATTAGCCCCCAGCAGTAGGAATCTGCTTTATTGTGAAGTGCAACAGAATCGCTTCTTGTTCATTGCCAAAGTCTGTTTTGAATTTGAGCGTAAGTATCTCAGGAACTAAGCAGAATATCTTGATAAAAGTTACACCACTTTTTCAAGAATTTATCTATCTTTCATTCGAAAAAGGATTCATTCAAATCGGTTGAGATTTACCGTTGCTACAGCAATAAGTCTGCTGGGTGGTTTTAATCAGTGTCTGTTTATTACCAAAATCAATTGTTTCAAATTTGATGGCAAATATCTCAGGAACCAAGCAGAGTAGCTTAATAAAAATGCACTAATCTATCAAAAATTTATTTGTCTATTATTCAACAAAATATTCATTCAAATCGGCTGAGATTTGCAGTTGCCACACCACAGTAAACAATCTGCTGGGTTACATGAGTTAACCCACGTGTCAAGGTATACAACCACACTTACAGTGTACGTACAGTACATGTTGTACATACATACAAGTACCGTGTTGGCCATAAAAATACACCGCCTGGCCTTTTTGAGTTTTCCGAATAACTTCATGACTGCCATTCCTTCAATTTTCAATCAAATGAAAGGACTAATATTAACGGAGGGTTTCTCTGAACATATAATGAACTTATGCTATTGTATATCCACTGTAATTATAAATAAACTGTTTTCAGGTAATTTACATCAAAATTAAGGTTACTGTTATCATATTGCTGATTGCTTTGCTTATTGCTGATGAAAATTGCTGATGGGGTAGAGTTGAGCTGGCTTGAGATAGTCTGGCACGTAACGCCGTTTATGGTACCGGCACCATATATGGTACCCCTACCTACCCATGGCCATGGGTGCCGCTACCATACGCAAAATGGTAACGGTACCATACTATGGGGCCGGTAGCATATCTGATACGATATCTGAACAGAGTGGTACCATATCTGTATGGTGCTGGTACAAGTGTTGTTAAGACTACTAGTTAAAGTCAAAGTCATAGTTAATACTTTTGTGATATCGCAGTCAAACGGACAGGTAGTCAAAGTCAAAGTTTGACTACTTTCTTTACCATAAATGCGTACTCAAACGAAAACCAGGTAGTCAAACCGTTTGACTATGACTACGTTTTGTTATAAGGAGCATGCTTTTTGAACCTATTTTTTTTCAGTTTTGCCGATTTCGCAACTATTTTACAAACTTGTTCCATTTTTAGCACTTTGGATGATAAAACAACGCTTTTTTCTCTAAAATTTTAAACCATTGACAGGTGTTAGTAAGCAAATCTCTGCTTGGTGCGAATTCCACAGTTCGTCACGTTTAAAATCATGACGTGACATACAGTACGGTCAGTTTCTTAAAAATTTCTATTTAGCCAAGAACCATAGCTGGTGTAGAACAAATCAAAGTGCGTTGTATTCTATTTTTCTGGCGTCTTTCGGAAAACAAGTGGTTGGATTGAAAATTTTGAAGAGAAAACAATTCTGTGCTCGTTTTAACCGGTTAACAATACTGTTTATTTCAAAGTAAACAACTGATGGACTCAGACAAAGTCACTTCTGGTTGACACTTATTAGTGACTGAAGCAGGTAAATCGCTGAAATTGTCAATTTGATTCTGTTTCAAAAGTAGTCAAACTGGCTGTCATAATAGTCATACCATACGGCATGACTTCGTATAATAAAATCACAGTACTTCTAAACTACCAGGCTCCCTGGAAAGGGGGCGACCGCGAACCGATATTTAGTACCGCACCGGGGTCCGGTGGACTGATTACATTTTATCAAAAGAACAGTGTTGACGGATGATCTAGGGTGATCATTACTTGCGCAGATTAGTGTTTCAAGTGTAGACGAATTACGGATAAATCTGCTTAAATAGCTCTTTAATCCTGTCGTTTGGTCGAATCTTCTTATATTTATGCTTACTCGATAGCAAATGGTCATATCTACTGATATGCACGCGCATATACGTCAATGGGTTCGAATGCTGCTTTGATTTCGTAAGTAGTTGTCTCAAGTGCGCACGTATTTTTCTTTTCTCAACTTTTTTAATATGTTGTCAAGGAAGGATCGTCGAAAGTAAATGCGCAGAAATATGAATCTAAGCTAGGCCTACTCATATGAAAAATAGGTAGCTATATGTCAAAAGATAACCTAGAAAAGTTCTTTCTTCGTTTTTTTCATAGTGATGATCATCGTTAAAACAGTCCTTAATCCTGGGGTTAAGATTCAAATCGTTCTAGCTGTGGTTATTCGGTAGCTCTGAAAGTGGTCCACCCATCTGCACTCGCGCACTAATGTACGTCTCTGCATATGTACATATAGCAGGTTTTCTAGGTGGGATTGTAGGGGGAAATCGGCCGATAATCGATAAGGCACGATGCCATAACGAGAGCGCGTGATCAGAATTCAGAGAGAGCATGCAGTAATTGGTTGCGGGTGTGTAACACAATAATCTGGAAACCAAAAGTAGTAGTTTGACACCACATTCATCCATATTTATAAAAGATTTACAATTTGGGCGCGCACTGTCGACAAGATTTTGACCAGCGGCCGTGAAACGCGTAATCTAGGGTAGAGCTGAATATAGGGCAAAAGATAAAAAGCACCGTCGGGACCGCAGCACCGTAGCACCGTCGGTCTCATCGGACCGTATTCCTGTTGCTCTCCTCTTCCGTTTTTAAACGCCGTCTGCCGAAAATCGGCCATTTCCCCCCACTGGTTCGATGAGACCGACGGTGCTACGGTGATTTGGGGATACAACCGAATTTCGGTGTTGCTCGGTAGTATGAACCGAATAATTCGGTATTTTCATCTATTCCGTTTCGGTATTTTTGCTACCAAATAAAATAACTGTGTAAAACTCAATATTTTGCTGCTTTTTAACGCACTTCGCCACAAAATGTTTAAAAAAGAAATAATCTCACTGCTTTTCGGTTATGTAACTGGCTATTACACAGTTTAATTGAGTTAAAATTTGTCTCAATTCTGCCAACGCCTTTAAGCGGTTGTCTGAAACAGTTTTCTTTTGTTTCTTGCCAGCTTAGGCGGACCTAATAGCTGGAAAACATTTAGAGAAACCAATAGATTATGTACTAGAACTGTTAATTTTGTGCTAAGAACGCATTGAGTTTTTGTGGGCCAAAAATTTTTATTAACTTGTTTTGAAAATTGTCAACCTTTTAAATCCTGGGTACGCCACTGCAACAGACGCTCTGAGTGATGTCTCGTCCTCTTCATCAACTGCAACTATCATTTCTGGCTGGACACAAACCGATAATAAAATTAACAGTCTACTATTCGGTACACCCTCCTTTTAATGCAAATGTTTCTAAACTCTTAAATCGGTCAGCTACGGTTTATCTACTACAGCAAACACCACTAATAATGCAACGCATGTAGCTAAGGTGACAAGTTATCAAATGGAAGATTAGATCATGCGGGAAGAAACGAAATACAAGGCAACAGTACACACATCCGACTAACATAGTTGCGTCACTTTTGCATTCGCATTCAGTCTATTTGCACTAGTCGAACATGCACTAACCAGCTAGCCTATATTTACATCAATCAGCACTGTACGTCTAGAAGACGAATCCAAATTGCTCGCTCACATGCCGTTTATGCTGTTCAGACGAGCGTACACATTATGTTCCACATGGATTCTGTCCAAACGAACGTACGGGTATCTAAGAATGAACTGTATGTACGCATAATAATCCTCAAAGGAAAGAAATGTAAAAAGGTTAAAATCCGATTTTTGTGTTACAGGGCACCTTACCTTTCGGGCAGACATGCGTACTGGGCGTGGATGATAAGTTTATAGCAGCGGTCAGGGCCAGAGTAACAGGCTTGCTGTCCGAATTTCGGCGGAATCCAGTGGCGCTCTTCATGCATCAACACAATATCTTCCGGTGGATTCAGCATGTCCACAAGTAGAAGTACCAATGTATACCAAAAATACCGAAACCGAATAGCTGAAAATACCGAATTATTCGGTTCATACTACCCAACACCGAAATTCAGTTGTATCCCTAAATCACCGTAGCACCGTCGGTCTCATCGAACCGGTGGGGGAAAGTGGCCGCTTTTCGGCAGACGGCCTTTAAAAACGGAAGAGGAGAGCAACAGGAGTACGGTCCGATGAGACCGACGGTGCTACGGTGCTACGGTGCTACGGTCCCGACGGTGCTTTTTACCTTTTGCCGAATATAGTATATAGCAATTAGTTGTTGATGCGTAAAATAATAATCCGGAGATCGAGTAGTCTTTTGATACTACATTTGGTCGTTTTCGTCAAAACACTACAATCGGAATGTATCGAATAAACGTACGCGGGCGGACTTAAAATCGCCTATCAAAGAATTAGGAAACTTGGAAAGCTTCAAAAATATGTAACAGGGAAAATGGAAACGTCTCCCCAACAAGATAATCTGCACGAGAAGGCGAGTTAAAAGTTTTGATGCCGTAGTTCTTTTAAATGCCGTCCAAGTGAAAATCTGCGATATCAGCGAAAGCTGCAACATGAAATTTATCGCGTTTCCAGTCTGCCTTCGGCTATTTCAGCTCTTCACCACCACATATTCACTCACAGTGTGAACTGTCTAATACAGTCAGGCACTTACGCCGTTTATCGTACCGTAACCATATATGGTACCACCACAGTCCACCAACGTTGAAAAAAACGCATTTAAAGAGCAGTTTAGAGGGACAATTTATAACTATACTGTGTCGCGTCTCGGCCGTGAGTAGTTTGCTATCTCGTGTGTCACAGCGGCCTCGGCATCTGTGGAAGCGGTGTGTTTGTGGGTTCGAAACCTGTCGAGGTGATGGGAATTAGTCGACACAAAGTCCAACCCAGACCATCGAAAGTCAGCAATGGCAAGTAGATAAATGGGGACCGAACCTTAGCTGTCTTGCACACACCGACAGCAAAAGGGGAGGGTTGTTGTTAAGGGGGCTGCCGGACCTTGTGCCTCTTCCTCCTCTATAGCAGTTGGCTACTCATAGTCCGAAAGGACAAACAGTTACAACAACAACAACAACAACAACTTTATCGAGTGAAGAAACCGAAACTAAAAATAGTCAGTGCCAAAAGAACAATAATATAACGAACTAACAGGGTTCTGACAGAAATCGGTTCCACCAGAACCTGTTGTATAAAGTCTCATAATTTTCCACTTAACACTGAGTATTTCCTTTTCCTTACAGCAAAATTTGCAGCTTTCCAAGTTTTCAGGTTCCCAATCTCAGTACCAGAGCTTTCCACCTATAAGACCCCTCCGGTTGTAAGACCCGGGTCTTATAGCAGGTGTCAGAAAGCAGGGTCTGTCGGGGACATTTTCCAGTTATAAGAGCCGGGTCTAAGCTCAGAATGGTGTGTTTTCGTGTATATTTTTACAAGATAACTAATGAATATGGAGCTTTTGAACTCAGGTCTTTGAAGAATCGTTCTAAAACCTGCGTAATAGTGGTAAAATTCTTGATTTAATAGGTTTAGATAGCTGCTGTAAGCATTGGAGTTTCTAAGTTTCCAAAGTTTTCAAAACTTGTTTAAAACTGAGCTATTCAGACCTAAACGTACAGTCAGTTGTTGCAAAGATCAAAACCAGTGTATATTAGTTCATGCTTTTCATGCAGAACATCGAGTTTTAATTGTAAAATATAGATTTTCCACCTACAAGACCCGGGTCTTATAACTGGTGCAAAAATGTGACCCCAACACCCCAATTTAGGCATTTTTAGGTGGAAAGCTCCGGCAGGCGATTTCAGTCAACGAGAAGTGTGTACCGCATTGTGTACCGCGAGGACTTTTCAGCAGACGACTGGCATTGTGAAACTGATTATATCCCGCCGTCTGTTCTTTAGTGTTCAGCATGAAACCTGCCTTTGCGTGTTCTGCCTAAAAAGGTTCCGAGACCACACAATTACTATTATTATTATTGTTAAAGAGGAAGGAGAGAAGAAATGTCCCTGGAAGGCTTTCCAATGGACGACCTGGTGGTCAACTTCGACGAGCCGTTCTCGGACAGCGACCACCCTCTGATTTCGTTCGACGAGACTGCACTCACCGACGCCCAAGTGACCCTCGGCTGCGAAGAAGTGGTCAGCTCCTCAAACTCCTTGCCTTCCTCCGACCATCTCCACATCCCCTGCACCTCTGAAATGCTACTGCACCCCTCCACTAGCTCCAGACGAAAGAGAGGCGCTAGAAAGTCGGTGACCGGGCCCAGTCTTAATGGGGAGTTGAAGAAAACGGACCATGTTGAGTCACTGCCCCCCTCAGAGGAGAGGTACGATTCGCCAAGGGTTCTGGTGATGGGAATTGACGATGAAGAAGAAGATGAAGAAGAGGAGAGGGGGGAGGAGAAGGGTAAAGATGTGTTTGGCGATTTGTTGGGGGATCATTTTGGAGCGGCCCAGAAGAATAATAGGAGAAAGAGAGATAAACCGGTTTTCCTGGGACAGAAGTGGCAACAGAAACAGGTGCAGATCAAGACCCTGGATGGAGAGTACACCACCAATGTTTGGTCTTCTTCCGGTTAGTGAGCTTGCCTTTTTTGGAGCTTTCTGTTCTATTCTACTACAGTATTATTATAATAGTCCATGTCAAATTCGATTTTTCCGAATAAGTTCAAATGGCCGCCAATTTTCAACTGAAGCAGTTCAACTTCCCTGCAAAACAGCCAAAACTAAAGAAGGAATTTCAGAATATTAGTACTAGACTAGAAACTCTAACTTTTTCTGGAAGGTTCGGCACTCTCTTACTTGACTAATCTGAGGCAAATCTGTGCTCAAACCTGTATTACAGGGCACTTAGTGGCTAAGGGTAGGCAATTGCCGGCGGCTAGGTCCAGGCTCAGCGGTGCATATCAGACGCAATGAAATGTATTGCACACTTTTTAAGCCCAATTCTCACTTTCGACCTTTTCTACATTCGGCATTTTGACCGGCTCTCCCTCCCCTTAGCCTAGACTGGACATATTCTATGTATGTTAATAATTGTATGTAAAGTAGGGTGCAGCGTATGTCCTATTTTAATTACTTGACACTATGTTGTCCGGGCTGTCTCGAGCGTTATGGTAATAATAAGCTATTCTGTTTTATTACGTATAAGGCTTTCTTTTACGGCGAAGCATAGTTCTTTTGACAGGGTTTTTCAAACGATTTTCTTTTCTATAATTGGAGGTTTTCTGTCCCAACCGATTGTACTAGGCGGCTGCTGTTGATTTTTAGCTGTGGACGGCAAATTGTGGAGGCGCAGCTGTTTTCTGTTTTATCGTTCGTGCAAATATTACAGTTTCTTACTTTTGGCTAAGCTGGTGCTAAGGAAGTAGAGTTGTAAAAATTTTTGAAGACCAATAAAAGCTTTTTTATGAAAAATTTTCATTTCGAAAGTTTCTTTTCCTAAATTTTTTTCTTCGCATGATATCTAGCTACAGGGTGTCCTAAAAAATGACAACATTTCTTTTTGCTGCCATTTTCGCAATTTTTGACCAAGTTGCTTGAAATTTGAAGAGTGCCAAAAAAGTGGGAATTTTATGTGTTAAAATTTGGTGCATCAGAATTGACCCGGTCCTGAGAAATTCAACAATATATAAAATTGAGAAATTTCAATTAAATGTAGAAACAGCATCAAAAATGGAAACTTTTCTTTTTGCTGTATCTTCTTTAATTTAGGTCGGAATTGGATGAAATTTTGAACATATGCGCAGAATAACGGGTTGATTTGTAGATCAAAAGTTGGCGCATGTACCCAGCCCAGCTCTTGACATAAAAAATCCCGATCACAATACAACGACAACATTGATTTTCGCGCCCCTTAGCTGTAATGAAGCTCCTGCAAGCGTAATTCAGTCTGTCACCCCAAACATGCTAAGAAATGTTTATGATGCTTATGGGAAACGGTTGCAGCAGTGTATTAACTCAAACGGAGGTCATCTGGATGGTGTTCTTATTCCTTGGTTCTCAGAGTTTGCACGTTCTTCATTTTCCTGCAGTAAAAACTCTGATTTTCTTTAGTTTCCAAGTACTAGCGATATGGACTGATTAATGCCAGAACTTTTGACCTACAAAATATCTGCGCATATATTCAAAATTTCATCCAATTCCGACTTAAATTAAAGAAAATACAGCAAAAAGGAAAAGTTTCCATTTTTGATGCTGTTTCTACATTTAATTGAAATTTCGCAATTTTATATATTGTTGAATTTCTCAGGACTGGGTCACTCCTGATGCACCAAACTTTAACACATAAAATTCCCACTTTTTTGGCACTTATGTTTCAAATTTGAAGCAACTTGGTCAAAAATTGCGAAAATGGCAGTAAAAAGAAATGTTGTCATTTTTTGGGACACCCTGTAGTAGGAGATGGAAGCATGCATCAGAAGCAAGTTTAAATAGAAAAGCTGATACTTCGGTTCAAACATAGTGTTACATTCTGAGAGTCGATATTCTTTGTACAGCATGGCTCACAGAGTGGCTGCTGCCCTTCAAAACCTATTTCTGGCTCAGAATAGGCATGAAATTGATAGAATTACACTGCTAATAATGTATATCTTAGGCTAAATCCAGCCCCACAACATATCCATATACATATACTTCGAATAAAATAAATTTTTTTCGAAATGAGCCTTCGAAAAGGCTTTTTTAGAATGCCATTGTAACCAAATTTGACGTTTATGCTCCTGATATTATAAGAGAAAACGATGGTGTTAGAAGCGGTTTTTCCAATTTGTTGCTTTTTTTGTTCTAATTAGGTATTTGGGAGTTTTTTCATCTAGCCTCCTTACTAAAAAGTGCTAAAATGCATTTCCTGGGGTTCTGTAGCTTTTTAAAATTTTGGACCCACTTCTAAGCGAAACCCGCCTTCACCCCTCCTGACAGGGAACCGCTTAGTCAGCTAGACCCAGACCTGTACAAGAATGCGATATGGTTGACCAAATTTGCCAAGCAACGTTTCAAACGGTTCTTAAGAAATAGTGGAAGATATGCCTGTGGTTAACTGATGTTGGTCAAACTGCTGTCTTTTTTTACTTCTCCTTCTCTTGCACGTTTTAACTGTGATTCACAATGTCCCATGCATGCAGGCAGGTATAGATTGGTTTGTGCTTACCTTACCTCTGTCTCGATACGGCAATCCCTTTTATCCCCCGCAAAATTTGGAACATGCGTCACCCATGGGTAGTATTTATGTTACCACTATCCTAGGTACCGGTACCATACATGCATAGGGGGCTGCCCCCACCGGGCTTAAGCCAGATCCCCCGGTTGGGGAAGCCCCTCCTATTTTTCTGGCAAGCAATTTTTTGAGCAAACTTTTGCGACTTTCTTTGCAATTTCAGTCACAAAAATTGCCAAAATCGCCTGTAAAATAGCACTTTTAGTTAGCCCAAATTAGCTATTTTTGACGATTTTTGAACGGAAAATTATGATTTTCTGCGATTTTTGAGCGTTTTTAGTGCCTAACCCCCTGCCTAGAATTTAGGCACAGACCCCCCTCCCCGGCCGCGGCCACTCCCCTCCCCCTTCGGCCGATGACCTGTTACATGTATGGATTTGCATGGGGGTTTGGGTATGTTACCCCTTAGCTAGAAAGGTCAACCCCTCACTCCCAGGACAGTTCAAGGACGCCCGGCTCAAAAATACAAGTACTAGTAACGGCTCCAGCACTAACATACTGACTCAGGAGCCGCTAATTTTTATCTTAAAATTCGCTTGAAACGCCTTTGGAAACCGAACTTTGCTTTTCCGCTGCTGATATCTAAGAGGAATCTGTGTTTTTGGGAGCCTTTTTATCGTTTTATGATTGTTTTTTTGCTTTAAATCGCTATTGTGGCAGCTTAAACGGCGATTTTTAGCCCCCTTGCTGAAAAAACTTTATAGAGCGCGTTTCCAGGCGTTTTGGAGCTTTTTGAAGGTTTGGACCCCTGGGGAAACCCCCTCGATCATACATGTAAGAAGTTCCGGCCGGCATGGGGGAGGGAGTTTCCATCAGGTTAGGGGTCGAGAGCATACATGTAACAGGTCATCCGCCGGAGGGGGGGCCCGGGGGGTCTGAGCCAAAATTTTGGGAGGGGGGGTTGGGAACTAAAAAACGCCCAAAAAATCAAAAAAAATCGCAGTTTTTTCGCTAAAAATCGCCAAAAATCGCTAGTTTGGGCTGAAATACAGCTAAAAGGTACTGTTTTGCAGGCGATTTTGGCAATTTTTGTGTCTGAAATTGTAAAAAAATTGCAAAAAATTGCTCAGAAATTTACTTGTCAGAAAAATCGGTGGGGGTCCCCATCCGGGGGGGGGGCTGGCCTAAGTCGAGTGGGGGGCAGACCCCCAGACCCCCTGTTACATGTATGGTCGAGAGGGTTTCGCCCAGAAGGGGGTCCATAATTTCAAAAAGCTTCTGAACGCCTGGAAATGCGTTTTTGACCGCGTTCTTTTCAGTAAGGGGGCTCAAAATCGCTGTTTTAGGGTTTTAGAAGCGTTTTAGAGCTAAAAACAAACAAAAAAACGATAAAATAGGGCTTCCCAAAATACAGATTTCTCTTAACCATCAGCAGTGGAAACACCAGATTCGGTTTCCAAAGGCTCTTCAAGCGAATTTTAAGCTAGAAATAGTTATTTTTGAGTCCGTTTGTTAGTACATACTGGAGCCGCTACTAGTACTTGCATTTTGGGTCGGGGTCTCTAAACTGTCTCGTGGGGTGAGGCTGGCCTTTCTAGCTAGGGGTAACCATCTAGTGATATACCCACCTGACCGAAGCCCCCCTCCGGACCGGAACTGTTACCTGTATGGTGGGTGACAGTAGCATAAAGGGTGTCAAGTGGCTGACTATCTTACAATCAGGCACTTAACGCCGTTTATGGTACCGACACCATATAAGGTGCCGACACCATATATGGTACCCCCACCTTCGGGGCCTGTGGTGGTACCATATGGTACCACTACCATATGGTACGAAATCTGAACAGAGTGGTACCATATATGGGACCGTACCGTTGCCAATGCGAAGGTAGGGGTACCATATTATAATGGTGTCGATACCATAAAGGGCGTTAAGTGCCTGACTCTTATACATAAGATTTATTTGGAAGATGGCAAAGGAATTTCAGGAGTGCCTCCAGCCACAGCCACAGCAGTGATATCAGGTTCGGAGGAGTTCGGTCTGGAGGAGGACGGTATGTGTTTCGAGGAGGAAGAGGAGCGGAGCAGAGGGTCTCTGTCGGAGGAGGGAGGAGGAGGTCTGAGACTGGTGAGTGCCGAGGAGACAGAGTCAGCCCAGACCACAGCCAGTGGAAAGGTGCAGTTGAGAGACGACCCCACTCTTGCCTCCACCATCGTCACTGGACGCATCACTGCTGTCCGCCCCAAACCCAGTGACGGAACCCCTGGTCAGGTACCACTTCTTCTCTTCTTTTTATAATTACTTTAGTAGTGGTGGTGGGCCAACATTTTCACTTTCCCAAGGGGTCGGACCGGGAGGGGATATGAACGACCGAGTGGGGGTATTGTCCGAAGAGGAGGGAGTGGTAAACCCCCAGCCCATGTAGGGGTGCTGGGCCTTTGACCTAGCGTGGAATAAGTGCACGGGTTGTGGTGGGTATTCCAAATTTCAAAAGCTCAGAAGCAAAAAATGATAAAAAAGGGATTCTTCTAAGAACACCGATTTGTCTTTGAAGAAAGGGGAACGTTCCGCTCAGCCATACATGTACTAGGGGGGTTTGGGGGGTTACCCCCCATACATGGGCCGGGGGCGGGGGGGTAAGGGGGTATACCCCTCGGCCGGCCATACCCCTCCCTCGTCCACTCACCCCCTCCCGGAGGGAGGAAATTTTCGCTTATTTAAGGCAAAATAGGCGTTTTTTGGCCTTTTTCGGGGGACCCCCCCCCCCCCCCCGAGATCCCAACCCCCCTACCCCCCTCCGGATTTTTCCGGCCCATGTATGTACCCCCATACATGTACTAGGGGGGTTTGGGGGGTTTACTCCCCCCAGCCTGCCCAGCCGACCAAAAAATACAAGTACTAGTAGTGACTCCATTATTTACAAACTGGGTCAGAAATCACTAATTTTTAGCCTAAAATTCACTTGAAAAGCCTTTGGAAACCGAATTTGGCGCTTCCACTGCTGATATTTATGAGAAATCGGTGTTTTTGGAAGCTCTTTTTGTAATTTTTACTTGTTTTTAGCTCTAAAACGCTATTTGGCTGCTTAAAGTAGCGATTTTTAGCGTCTTTACTGAAAAAACGTGCTAAAAACGCATTTCCAGGCGTTCTGGAGCTTTTTCAAATTTTGTAACCCCCTCTGGACGAACCCCTCCTCGCCCCCCCTCTGAGGAAACCCCCCTCCCCCAGGTCGGCCCGGAGCTGTTACATGTATGCGCTCAGGCTACATGTAAAGTGTGGTCTGGGGTTCTGCCCTTAGGCCAGACCCCCCAGACATTTTCTCCGACCCCCTCTGATTTCTCTGTCAAGTAATTGTTTGCAATTTCAGACACAAAAATAGCCAAAATCGCCTGTTAAACAGCAGTTTTTAGCTGTATCTCAGCCCAAATTAGCGATTAGCGGATGACCGGTTGCATGTTGAGAAATTGGTAGAGTTTCAGGTAAAACGAAAAGCTGGCTCTATAATCGGAGAGTTCGACCTGACCGACCAGCGGCAGCTGGCTGAATTTGCCAAGTGAGCCGTTCTGATCAGAATTATCTATGCAAATTGGACCGGTGTCCGTTTCAGAATCCGACCCAAACGATCCGGTGATGCCCTCAAAACTGTGTCTTGTCCTCACAAGGTAACACCTTCTTAAAGGGTGGATTCATACTCGTGTAGAAAAGCATCGCCAGGCGACTTTTCTTTAGGACGACTCTTTTGTAATACACGCACCAACGCGCTACGCGTTATCTTCCAAGTGTTGTTGCAGTTGCGGAAGATGACGCGTGGCGTGTTGGTGCGTATATTACAAATGAGTGGAGTGGCCCTACAGAAAAGTCGCCTGGCGATCTTTTTCTACACCACTATGAATCCACCTCTAACTTGCGCTTATTTATTTAACGGTAGATAGTAGAAGCATAATGAGACGTAAAACTTGTTCGGAATCAGCGGGGCCAAGTAAAGTGGAGAAAGTTTATATTTAGCAGCAAAACGCGTTCCATCTTCAGAAGCCTGAAACACAAAATAGAGTAGCATAAAGTTAATACACAGATTCACTTCCAAAGAATTGCTGGGTGTAGTGGCGGGTTGGAGGGGTAGGTCACCCTTCTTTGCCCTTTCTGATGACGTAGCTTCCAAATAGAATAATTGCTTTTGAAATGGTTAAGGGGCTGTCCATAAACGACGTCGTTCCAGGGGGAGGGGGTTAGCAAAAAAAACGACGTTGCTTTTTTCGGAATTGTAGGGAACTTTGATTGTATTATTTTCTATTTAAACACATTCTGGTAAAGGTTTCTACATACGGAAAAGCTTCCCAAAGTGGTTGTAGGGATTTATTCAATTGATTGCGCAGTATGGTAACAAGAAAACATGACAGTATTGTATTATGTACTGCACTTTTATCCGGGGGGATAGACCGAAAACTAGTGGGAGGGGGCCCCAAGAAACGACGGAAGGCGATTTCGGGGTCCAAAAAATCGGGACGTCGTTTATGGACGGCCTCTAACACAAATGTGATCAGGAACGGTTGGCCCCTTAGCAGCAAGTTAGTCGGCTGTTTAAAGTAAAGCGATCTAGTTGATTGGCAGGTTACTTAGTAGTGTATTTCAGGGTTGCAACAAGATGTTCCGAGACAACGCAGCCATGCGCAAACATCTGCACACTCACGGACCGCGCGTACACGTCTGTGCTGAGTGGGTGTCTTTGCTTAATTAATTAATTAACCACCACACAACCGGCGCCCTTCTTTGTCTGAACCGTTAAAACAGTCAGTTAACGCTGCTTATGGTACCGACACCTTACAAGCATACATGGGCCGGAAAAAAATGGGTTGGGGGTAGTCAAAATCCGAAAATTTGGGGGTGGGCCTGCCGGTTTGGGGGGGTCGCGGCGATTTTGGTGTGTGGGGTCAGGAACAAAAGTCGGCTTCAGGTGGGTGGGTGGGGTCGTTTGGGGGGGGGGGGGTCGAGCCCAAGTTGGGGGGTGGGCAAACCCCCCCAGACCCCCCGGCCCATGTATGCTTATAAGGTGCCGGTCCATATATGGTACCGGGACCGGGGATCCCTCCTGTTCGCCAACTGCACCATTCGCCGAATGTCCATTCGGTGAATCGAAAAAATATTTGCATGCGCTATTATGTTTTGCTGCCTTGTCAGGTTGAATACAGGCTATTCCGCATACATGTAACAGGGGGGGTCTGGAGGGGTCTGCCCTCCCACCCCACTTTGGCCACCCCCCCCCGGATTGGGGACCCCCCCCCCCCCCGAGACGATTTCACCGACTCCGATTTTTCTGGCAAGTAAATTTTTGCAATTTTTTTACAATTTCAGACACAAAAATTGCCAAAATCGTCTGCAAAACAGCACTTTTTAGCTGTATTTCAGCCGGATTTAGCCCAAATTCATAGGGTAGTTAGCATTTGATAACCCTCCCACGAGTAAACTAAACTTTTAAAAGCATGACAGGAAAAATGAATGTATCGATAAGTAGGAGATTATATTCTGGGTTCATACAAACAAGCTCAATACCATACATGTGCACGGTCGGCGGCTCAGGGAGGGACGGCCAGGTCTCCGTGCGTAGTTGCCTGGATATAGGTGCAAATTTTCGGTGGGAAATTCAAATTATGGCGGGAAATTTGAATTTTTGCCCAAAATTTTGACTAAAAATAAGAAAATTTTCGGTTTAAATTAAAAAATTTGCAGTAAAAATCAAATTTCCGACAAAAAATTGCCAAAAAACCACTTTTCCGATAGAAACATTGCCAAAAAATCGAAATTTTCCACGAAAATCTGAAAAATTTCGAGTTTTGTGCGTAGTTGCCTGGAGGAAGGGTGCGTAGTTGCGTAGTTGCCAAAATAGATTTCTGTGGCTAAAAAACGCATCTGGAGGCTTTCTAGCAGCCTCTAGCAACGTTTGGTAGATTTTCATTTTTGTCCCCTCCTGTCCCCCTGGGCACCCCCATGCACATGTATGCTCAATACTGAGTGTTGCTTCTATTGGCGTCGACAACAACTTGAAGATTAGCAAATAGGACCACCACAGTGACTACTCAACTGTTCCTGTGTCCATAGAAGGAAGACTGAATGTCGAACCTGTATTTGTTGTCATCGTTTATTCTAGTGCTCCTGCAATTTTCAGTCAATTTTGAAACATTCTCTCTCAGTCGATTTGAGTGTGTAAAAGAAAGTCGATAGGGTAGAGGAAGAGGATACTAAAAGAGTTAGGAGTTTATTGTTTTAGCTTGCTGACAACGGGACTATCCAACTTGTGCACAACCAATTTGCACAGTATAATAATCACAACTTGAGCTCGAAATAACCTCTAAACTTGAATCTTCTTAATCTAACCGTAAAGCTGTAACCGTACATGCAGACATGGGCAAAGGGGGGGGGGGCGGAGGGGGGTTGGCCCCCATCAGGCTCTGATCTACCCCCCCCATCAGCCGGCCGCTACCCCCCATCAGGAATTTTCGGGAAGAATTTTGTATAGAAAATTATGATAAAAATATGCCTGGAATAGGCGTAAATGAGCTCAGAATAGCTAATTTCAACTTATTTTAATGAAAAACAAGCCAAAAACCCTGATTTTTGCCAAAAATATGACTTTTTGGCTTACCACCCCCTCAGCCCCCCATCAGGCGCTCCTACCCCCCCTCAGCCCCCATCAGGAATTGAAAATTCTACCCCCCATCAGCCGAAATGCTAGCCCATGTCTGCGTACATGTAACAGCTCCGGCCCAACCTGGAGGGTAGGGGGCTTACCTCAGATGGGGGCTCGAGGGGTGTTTCGCCCAGAGGGGGGTCAAAAATTCAAAAAGCTCCAGAACGCCTGGAAATGCGTTTTTAGCAGATTTTTTTCAGTAAGATGCTAAAAAATCGCTATTTTAAGCTGCCAAATAGCGTTTTAGAGCTAAAAAACAAACAAACAAAAACTGACTAAAAGGCTTCCAAGACAAGAACCCCCGATTTCTCTTAAATATCAGCAGTGGAAGCGCCAAATTCGGTTTCCAAAGGCTTTTCAAGCGAATTTTAGGCTAAAAATTAGTGGTTTCTGAGCCAGTTTGCTAGTACTTGAGCCACTACTAGTACGTACTTGCCTTTTTGGGTCGGGGGTCCCTAAACTGTCTCGGGGGTGAGAGGTTGGCCTTTCCAGGTAGGGGGTGTTCCAAAACCCCTTTAGTACATGTATGCACACAGAACCGATTCCCGTTATGAGCTACTCTAAACGGCACTATACGGTAGTGTACGTACTAAAAATCGGTATACTTGGTTTAAAATGGCTGAAAATACAGATCTGTTGTGTACAAGAAATATCTGGGGGTAGAAAACTCCTATTGGGCATCCCGATTTGGACGGATTTGATTTGCCCTTTGTCTTGGGGTGGCAAACTCAGCTTATAAACTGCGTTGTTTTGCTGTATGTTTTCTACTGAAAAAGTTCTAATTTCAATGTTGCAGATGTGGCAAGTCGTTTGTAGAGAAATCAAAACTAAAACGCCATCAACTGGTGCACACTGGCGAAAAACCGTTCCAGGTTTGTCTTATTTTTGTCCACTTTTCCTCCGCTACAAAATCGATTCTGTTTCAGTGTATTTTCGAAGGCTGTGGCAAGCGATTTTCCTTGGATTTCAACTTAAGAACTCATGTCAGAATTCATACAGGTACAACTCTTTTTTATCATTATTAATAAATAATAATGTTCGCAAAGGTAAGTTAGCCCAAAAACGAAACAGAATCAGCCACGCAAAAGGTGGGTGCAGAAAAAATTGTTCGGTTAAAATTGCTATCGTAGTCTTTGAGACGAACAAAAATTAGTCGATAATAAAGTGTAGACGAACAAGTATGTAAGAGAAATGAAAGTGTTCGTGTTCTGTTTTAGGGGATAAACCATATGTGTGTCCGTTCGACGGCTGCGAGAAAAGATTCGCCCAGAGTACCAATCTCAAGTCACATGTGCTAACTCACGCAAAGGCCAAAACGTTCGTTTTTATTTTGTTATTTTAAATAACCTGCTCTAAGAACATTAATGTAACCGGCCTGCCAGGGGTGATCAAAATTCTGAGACCTTCTATAGCTGGTTGAGAGTAATCAACTGTACTGATTACAGTCAGGCACTTAACGCCGTTTATGGTACCGACACCATATATGGTGCCGGTACCATATATGGTACCACTACCCTCGGTACCGGTACCATATATGGTACCGACACCTTATATGGTGTCGGTACCATAAACGGCGTTAAGTGCCTGACTGTATTAGACGTTCTTTCGATTCGCTGCAGGAAGACTCTGTGCTGTATGAGCTTTATGCAAATTTATTGCCAGAGCTGAGCTGAGAACGCTTGAAAAATAAGGAAATGTTTCACACTCTGACTATAAATGCGGGATACAATTATGTCTAATCAGATAGTTTATATGTTTTCGACGCGAATTTATTGAGTAGCTACGATAGCATGCCAATTTACCGGTATGCAAGTAGAGGCTACTCTTTAATATTCTGACAAACTAACCAATTTTCGAGCCAATTTTCTTTGATTTTGCTAGAAAAATAACACATATATATCAGTTAAAGATAAAAACTGACTCACAGTAAGGGAAACCTTTGAAAAAGAGCCGAAAAGTGCTAAATTTGGCTCATTTCCGATTATTTTACCGAAAATTCCGGCCCGAGCGCTTCCCTAGTTGAGGCGTTGACCTTTCTAGCTAGGGGTACATGTATGTGTAAATGTAGCTCATACATGTACTAGGGGGTTGGGGTGGTTACCCCTAGCTGAAAAGGCCAACCCCCCTACCCCCCGAGACAGGTTAAGGGAACCCCGACCCAAAAATACAAGTACTAGTAGTGGCTCCAGTACTAACAAACTGGATCAGAAATCACTAATTTTTAGCCTAAAATTCGCTTAAAAAGCCTTTGGAAACCGAATTTGGCGTTTCCACTGCTGATATTGAAGTGTTTTTGGAAGCCTTTTTGTCATTTTTTGCTTGTTTTTAGCTCTAAAACGCTATTTGGCAGCTTAAAATAGTGATTTTTAGCGTCCTTACTGAAAAAAAAGGCATTTCCAGGCGTTTTGGAGCTTTTTGAAATTTGGGACCCCCGTCTGGGCGAAACCCCCCTCCCCCAGGTCGGCCCGGAGCTGTTACATGTATGGTGTAGATGTTTCCTCACCCACCCACTTTTCCCAGACGATGTAATCTATTTCTCAAAGCGATGTCTGTTGGCAAAAAAGAGTAGCTAGTTGTTGTTCAGCTGAGTGCTGCATAAAAAGCGTGTAGTAAATACATAGAACAGCTTCAGACGCATCAGTCAGACGCCGTTGCCGGTCGAACTAAACGATGCAGACGTGGATGTGGCGTCATTTCTGGAGGCGTGAGTTCTTTCTTCTCCCGCTGCTTTGATTAACGACGCTCTTTGTAGCTGCTTTTTAACTTTAAACTTTGCTTGTCAGACTAATTTCGTCTGTTGACTTTGCAGCTCGAAAGCAGACGAATCGGACGGAACTCCGCTGGTCAGCTACACTCTGTCCTGTACATAACATACGATTATTGATTGATTCAGTCTGTTTGGTCTGTTTGTCTGTCGAGTTGAGTTCGACGGAGTTGTTTGTTTGTTGCGTAGTATGCAAATTTTGTGGGCTTTGAGCTTTGAATACCAAAAATGCACTCAATCCCTGTTTTAGCCAGTTTTTGCGTGTGAAGTCGTACGAAAAATCGGAACGGGGTAGAAAAATTGTCATAGGGGTTGACCTATACCGTATATGCAAGAACTGATGACCTGGTATGCATACATGTAACAGGTCATCCGCCGATGGGGGGGGGGGGGGGGGGGGGGTGGGGGGGGGGGGGGGGGGGGGGGAGAGATGGGGGGGGGGGGGGGGGGCGAAAAAAAAAGAAAAATCGCAATGTTTGCTAAAAATTGCCAAAAATCGCTAATTTGGGCTGAAATACAGCTAAAAAGTGCTGTTTTGCAGGCGATTTTGGCAATTTTTGTGTGTGAAAGTGTAAAAAATTGCAAAAATTTGCTCGAAAATTTACTTGCCAGAAAAATCGGAGGGAGGGGGGTCGGTGAAATCGTCTCGGGGGGGGGGGGGGTCTGGCCTAAATCGGGTGGGGGGCAGACCCCCCCAGACCCCCTGTTACATGTATGCTGGTATGGGGTGTAAGTCCAAATTCTTGGGTACTAAAAGTCTCAAGGGCTAAAAATCGTCAAAAACGGAAAATCGGCCTGATATGTAGCTAAAAAGTGCTGTTTTACAAGCGATTTTAGCAATGGAATTCTAAAAATTGTAAGAATTTGTTTAAAAAAATAGCCAGATAAATCGGAGGTGGTCGGAAAAAAATATAGATATTTTGAGAAATTAGCCTAGTCTAAAATACTGCGCTTATCAATTGTCGAAAACGAGGCACAAATTTGCATATGATATGCGTAATAATAATATTACACTTTATGGGTGTGTTCTTATGCTGTAGTACCCCGATTACGTAGCCTCAGTAATACCAACTCTATGAAACTAAAGACCATTAATGTTTCAAGTTTCGGATTTAACCGCGCAAATAAACAGTTTTTCGTTTAATGCAAAACAAATCAACAGTTATTACAAAATTAAATAACACAACTTACGAGCTCGGCGTACTACAGTACTTTAGTGACACAGTCGGAAGAAAAAGAAATGTGATTTGATTTTATCTTTACTATGTACACTGTATACCGATTTGGTTTGAGATAATAATGAACACGTGTTTGATCGATATTGTGAGCAGTTTTTTGCGCCAGTGAAATTTGTTTTAAAACAGCAACAACCACTGTTTATTAGTGTGTGCAGTGGGGCTGGAAAAAAAGGACGCGTGGCCAAAAGTTAAAGCGGAAAAGCTCGTTACGTCTGTGGTTTGGCGCTTTTTACGCACTGGAGCAGTGCGGGCAACAATTGCTCGGAAGTTGATTTATTGAAGGTTGGCTCTAAACCCTCCGAAACTCTAGACTCTCGCAGTTCAATTGTTTTCTACGCGCTACCCACCCTCTATCCGCCCTTCGATTGGTAAGTTTTCTATCTTCGGTCGCTTTTATCTCTTGCCTTTTTGACTAACTGAGCTGCTTTTTATTTTTACAACCTACTTTTTTGGTGTTCAAGTGCCTATTACTAGAGTGCGAGCAATACCTAAAAAACCCAATACCTGAGACCCCCAATACCCAATACTTGCGCAGCTGGGCCAAAAATTTCATTTCAGTGGACAGGTACATTATAGTTGTGTACACAAGATTTTGGCACCGCAATAAAAATTTTTAAGAGGCTGGTGGGGCCGCTGCCCAAGCAGGGCTAGAAAATTTTGAAAAATTAGCCTTTCAGAAAGCATTTAGAAGCCGTTTAGGCGAAAAATTAGCAGAAATTAACAGTTTTGGTACTTAATATTTCGTAATTCAGTCGCGATTTTTTTTCCTAACTGGGCCGGAAATTGTGTGCACCACGGCAATAGCCATGATGGGTACGGTGCTAGTACATACATTACGGTGACATTAATGTCACCATTTTTATTTTAGAAAAGAACAGAGAAATTAATTACTGGTGTAGCGCTTAGAAAAGCGTACACTTTAGGAAATTCTACAAACGTTTAGTTGATTAGGCTGTCCATAAACGATGACATTCCAGAGGAGGAGGGGGGTCGGCAGAAATGCGACGATAGAGGACACACCAGGAGGCGGAGGGGTTAGCAAAAGAGCGACGTCGCTTTTTTCGGAGTTTTAGAGAACTTTGATTATATTATTTTCAATTTGGAAGTACATTCTGTCAAAGGTTTCTACAATGCGGAAAAGCTTCCAAGAAAAAAAAAAAAAAAAAAAAAAAAAAAAAGTGGTTGTAGGGATTTATTCTATTGATTGCGCAGTATGCTAACAAGAAAACATGACAGTCCTGTACGTACTGTACTTTTATCGAAAGGGGGTAAACCGAATACGACGTTGCCTTAGGGGAGGGGATCCACAAGAAACGATACAAGGCGATTTTGGGGGGAGGGGCTCCGAACAATTTAAACGACGACATTTATGGATGGCTCCTTAACGCGAAAACAGCTTACTAAACCGAATCATCGATCAACTTTTTTCGATATTTTTCAGATCAATTTTTCAGGTCAACATCGATTTTTCTCTATTTTTAATTGTCCAATTTAGTATTGGGTATTGGGGGGGGTAAAAACCCCAATACCCAATACCCAATACCTGAAAACACCCCAATACACCCAATACCCAATACCAGTTCGCACTCTACCTATTACTATTATATTATGTGCTTTGTAGTAGAGATGCGCACGGGCCGGGCTGGCCCGGCCCGGCCCGGCCTGGCCCGGCCCGGCGGGCCGGGCCGAGGGCACTTTTGGGCCCGCCCGGCCGGGCCGGGCCGGCTGGTCGGCCCGGGGTGGCCCGAATTTCTTTTTTTTAATTTTTTTCTTTCTAATTCTGAAAAATTAATGAATTTTAGACTTCGTTTTATTCAATTTTGTTACAAAAATAACGTTTATATCAGTTAAAGATAAAAAATGAGCCTGAATACGGAAAAATTGCAAAAAAGAGCGAAAAAAGTGCTAAATTTGGCTCATTTGAACCCAGCCGATTATTTTACCGAGGACAGCCGGGCCGGGCCGGGCCGGGCCGGGGCAAACGAAGGCCGGGTGGGCCGGGCCACAAAATTTGGAAAACGGGCCGGGCCGGGCCGAAAATTTCGGCGAGCGCATCCCTACTTTGTAGGTAGGAATTGACTAAATTCCCCTCTATGTGTAACCCCAATACTTATTGAGCCGGGTAAAAAATCGAACTCAGTAGGTACTTTATTTTGTATCGTTAGAAGTTGCAAGAAAGTACGTAGTAGATTTTCTATCTTAGATAACAAGAAAGATATTTTAGTGTAAATAGGGCTCAACAAAGCAAAGCATGTTTCGTTTCATACTTGCTACTTATTATGAACGTATTTTCTTGTTTAATTTAATCATTTGGGGTCGTCCATAAATGACGATTTTTCGAACCCCCCTCCCCCCAAAATCGCCTTGCGTCGTTTCTGAGGCCCCCCTCCCCCGAAGGCGACGTTCGTTTTCGGGTTACCACCCCCCCCCCGATAAAAGTGCAGTACATGCAGTACTGTCATTTTTCTTGTTGCCATACTGTATAATGAATTGAATTCAACCATTCAACCACTCTGGGAAGCTTTTCTGTATGTAGAATATTTGACAGAATGTGCACAAATCGAAAATAATGCAATCGAAGTACCCAGTGTTGTTCCGAGTTAATTTACTGATTTAAATTTACTCGGTACTTAGTTATTTTGTATGACAGTAAGTACTTTTACTTACCGGTAAAATTTTTCTTAATTTTACTTACTGAATACCGAGTTTTAATTTTTGAATTACTAAATTAGAAAAAAAGTCGGTGAACTCGGTACTCGGTAATTTACTGAGTTGTTTACTGAGTAAAAGCTTGCGCAATAAGTACATAGTTCGCCGCATCTGTAAAGAAAAATATACGGTTTTTCTTTCGCTAATAGATCTGCTACCGACGAACACACACAATTTTAGCCAATTTTTTGCAATTTTCACAGCTCGCCTATCCTAAGCTTTCTGTGCAAAGCAGAATTGCAAACAGACTATCAGCAGACCCAAAGACTATATAGAAGTAGGATCTATATCTACTACTATTAGCTAGCTATATTTTGATTGACGTTTTTTGCATCAGTCTGATCAACTGTGAGGAAATGGCGAAAATTAGAACGAATCTTCACCCACCAATTTGGCCAGGCTTTTCATCTAAAGCCACATCCTCTCCTCTATGTAGTCTCTATGTAGTCACTATGTATAGTGTGCATATTTTAAGGCTTTCCATGCATGCCAATTAGCACAATAAATAAGGTGAAATAACACAAAACATGATAAAAAGTCTGAAAAGTCGAGCTACATTACCTTGAACTCAAGCAAGCACTGCAAAAGGATTCTGGTAGCTAAAAGCTATACCAGGTAAACATTTTCAGATAAATTGTATATTTCTGAATGTTGAAGGTTTTAATGAGTTTACTGAATTGTTTACTGAGTACTTACCAGGTTTTCTTTGAAAAACCCAGTACTTACTCGTACTTACTGAATTTCAAAAAATCTGGATTTACTAACTGAATACTTATAGAGTTTTGGAAATTTGAACTAGGCACAACACTGGAAGTACCCCAAAATTCCGAAAAAGCGACGTCGTTTTTTGTTAACCCCCTCCCCCTCCTGGCAGTCAGGGAACTTTGCTATATATAGCTTTGGGCTATATATAGCTAAAAGGTGTTAAATTTAGCTATTTTCAGTTTCTATATATAGCTACTACACTTTTTCTTAGTTATTTATGGCTACATAGTCATCTTGAGGTAGGCAAAATCTCTTTTTTTAGTTATAGATAGCTCTTTAGCCTTTCTAGCTGCAGTGCATGTATAGCCAAAAGCCTTATATAGCTCCTTTAGTTATATATAGCTAACAAACCGTTTTGTAGCTATATATAGTTCTGTAGCTATATATAAATTGTTAGCTATATATAGCTAATTAGCTATTTATGGCTATCGGAATCATTTCCATAGCTATATATAGCAAAATCGGATTGATTTCTGTAGCTATATATAGCTAATTAGCCATAAATGACTCAATTAGCTATTTATGGCTAATTAGCTATATATGGCTACAGGAATCAATCCGATAGCTATATATAGCTAATTAGTCATATATGGCTAATTAGCTGTTTATGGCTAATTAGCTGTAGATATTACGTATATATGTATGGCTAATTAGCCATATATGGCTATGGAAATTATTCCGATAGCTTAATAAATAGCTAATTAGCTATACATAGCTAACAATTTATATATAG
>JASANB010001318.1:0-77595 GCA_030248155.1 Sabatieria punctata
GCGGCACCATTATGGTACCCCTACCCATGACCATGGGTGTCGGTACCATAAACGGCGTTAAGTGCCTGACTGTATGGTACCCCTACCTTCGCATTGGTACCTGTACCGGTTCCATTTGTTACCACCTGGTCTCTGGGCTACTTGATAGTGTCAGACAAGTAGTGCATTGCACCTAGTAAGGCGGCGAAGACAGAATTACAAGACGCATTACAGGAGGAGGAGGACCAGGAGGTACCGGTATCGGGGACGGACGTAGCAATGGACCTGGCACAGTTGGAGGCAGAGTTGGGCGATTCGGCGATGCCGCAGCGAGAGGAACTGGTCGAGTAGTGATCTGATCTGATTCGGTTTTACTCTGCCGTGCCTTTGTTGACAGTGATTTTGGTATCTTCTGTAGAGCTGATGCCGCTCTAAGTGGTCTTGTCTGATACGTGTCTGTGGCAGTTTATTCTGCTCTTGTGTTAGGGTTGTTTACCGACCGGTCCCATCTTTATTAAAACCTTTATCAGTATGTTTCAGTGGTTTTAATTGCTGCTTCTAATAGTCAGGCACTTAACATGCATTTGCTCTAACGGGCTGATCCGATCTGGTCCATTTCGCGACCGCGGTGGTTCGTCATCTCGGACGTTTCCCTTCTAGCACTGCCAGCCACTCTAGCCATGCTGTTGGGCGCCAGGTACTAGGAGAGTGCCTGACGCCTTGACGTCATGGTGATGTCGGCTCCCAACGTCCGCTTGGTGCGCCCTGGTCGCGTCTTGGCCACGGGTAGTTTACGCTATCCCCTGTGTCACGGCGGCCCCGGCATCCGTGAGAGCGGTTGTTTGTGGGTTCGAAACCGGTCGAAGCGACTGGAGGTAGTCGACGTAAAGCCCAACCCAGACCGCCGAAAGCCGGTGATGGCCAATAGGTAAATGGGAACCGAACCGGGGCTGCCTAAGCACCCAATGGCAGCAAAGGGGAGGGTTGTTTGTAGACAGGGCTACCCCATTGAAGGGCTCTGAAAAGAGCGAGGGGTGTCCTGAGCTGTCCGAAAGGACAGTGGAACTGAACAAACAGTTCCACTGTCCGCCGGACGCTAGACACCCCTCTCTTTTCAGAGCCCTTCAATGGGGTAGCCTTTCACATAAAACAACCTCCCCTTTGCTGCCATTGGGAGGCCCCAGGCCTAGTCGGTTTCCATTGACAACTGACGTCGTTGATCTGCACCCCCCTCGTGTCATGCTTTGTGGAGTGACTACGGTGCTTAAGCAGATCCAGTCGGTTTCCATTTACCTACTAGCTGTCACCAGTTTTCGGTGGAGCTTTGTGCCGACAACCAACTCTGTGGCAAGAAACTTGCCGCGCCGAGAGGATGAGCGCACTTAGTCGCGCATAGTGGCTTTGCGGCCTAAACCACGACACCAACTGTGCCGGCGCTGTAAGAGGCCGTCCACAAACTACGACGTTCAAAAATTCAAAGGTTTGGACCCCCAGCCGACCGACGTTTTAAGCACAACCCCCTAAAAACTATGACGTTTTTGACTGACACCCCACTCCTCCCGACTCAACTTAGAACTGTGTCCGACGTTGAAAATGTACAGGGTGTGTCAAAAAAAAAACAACCCAGCAGATTTTTTGCTGTAGCAACCGCAAATCTCAACCGATTTGAATGAATCCTACTTTAAATGAAAGACAAATAAATTCTTGAAAGACTGGTGTAGCTTTTATTAAGATGCGTTGCTTGGTTCCTGAGATAATTGCTTTCAAAATCAAAACAGAGATTTTGGCAGTAAACAACAGAGATTAAAACAACCCAGCAGATTTTTTACTGTAGCAGCCGCAAATCTCAACCGATTTCAGTGAGTCCTATTTTAAATGAAAGACAAATAAATTCTTGAAAGACTGGTGAAGGCCCTATTAAGATACGATGCTTAGTTCCTGAGATATTTTCCTTCAAACTCAAAACAGAGATTTTGGCAGAGCGATTCCGTTGCACTTCACAACAAAACGGATTCCTACTGCTGAGGGGCAACAAGACTTTTACAAATGAAGTAACCAAGCATGCGTGGCACCAGAAAAACCTCGTTACGTTAGCCCTGAGCAGTAGGAATCGGTTTTATTATGAAGTGCAACAGAATAATAAAAATCGCTATTGTTCATAGCCAAAATCTGTTTTGACTTTGAGTGCAAATATCTCAGGAACCAAGCATCATATCTTAATAAAAGCTTCACCAAACTTTCAAGAATTAATTTATCTTTCATATAAAATAGGACTCACTGAAATCGGTTGAGATTTGCGGCTGTTACAGTAAAAAATCTGCTGGGTTGTATTAATCTCTGTTGTGCACTGCCAAAATCTCTGTTTTGATTTTGAAAGCAATTATCTCAGGAACTAAGCAACGCATCTTAATAAAGGCTACACCAGTCGTTCAAGAATTTATTTATCTTTCATTTAAAGCAGGATTCATTCAAATCGGTTGAGATTTGCAGTTGCTACAGCAAAAAATCTGCTGGGTTGTTTTTTTTTGACGCACCCTGTATAATAAAATTTACATAGTACTGTGCTATGAAAAAGAAACTTTATGACCGTTAACTACCATTTTGGCGGTTGGAAACTTGAACTGGGTTGAGTTTTCCTCGTAATATAAAGCTGTGCACAAAATATATTCTTATTCTTAAAAACGTTGACGTTTTTGATACCAACCCCCACCCCCGGCGACATTTTCCGACATTAAACCAAGCACCCTCTGAACGTCGAAGTTAATGGACGGCCCCTAAAGCGGCGTTTATGCTCCCACTACAGTAGGTTGACTGACTCCTAGGGAAAACTACTACATACAGTAGTAAATGGAAAATTTTCTCTTTCCGGCTTCAGTGGTCGAGAGGCCCATTTATGAGAGTTTTTTTGCAAGTCCAAAGGCATTTTTAGTGTGAAATAGGTTTCTGGGTACCGGCAGAACATTTTTTGTTTTTAATTCGGTCAGAAGACTTTTTCAACAAAAAATAGCAATAGTTAACTTCCAACGTCAGTCGGTCCGATATTTTTAGGCAAAACATACATGTAGGTTCCACTGCGGGTTGATTAATGAAATAAGACAGATAGGTGTCAGTCATCACTCACATGTTATGAAAGTTTCTGTGCGTATCTTCGTTGATCACTACCAAAACGGTCGAGTCCGCAAACGTTTCTGGTGTTGACTGGCTGTTGATGGGTTCTGGGTACGCACATGACGCTAAAAATGTTAGCGGCTGCCATCCGATCCGATCCGATGTGCGGGGGGCCTTACGGCCTGCGATCAGACTCGAGGTCCATTTCTCTTCCCCGTGATTCGTCATCTCGGACGTTGCCCTTCTTTCACTGCCAGCCACTCCTAGCCATGCTGCTGGGTGCCGGTCACCAGGAGGGCGGCCGGCGTGTCGATGCCATGATGCTGACAGCTCCCGACGGCCGCCGGCGCCCCATATGCCAGAGGGCTCCCGGCATAGTTGGTTTCTCAGACAGCTTCTGACATCGTAGATCTTCTTCCCAACGCGGCATGCTTTGTGGAGCGGCTTCGGTGCAATGGCAGATCCAGTCGGTTCCCATTTTACCTACTCGCTGTAAGCAGCTTTCGGTGGCCTGGGTGGAGCGTTGTGCCGACGACCAACTCTTTGCAGCAAGAAACTTGCCGCGCCGAGAGGATGAACCACTACAACCGCTAGGGATGCAGGGGCCGCCCTGACTCAGAGGCAGCGAGCTACCCACTGAGCCAACGACGCGGCTTTAGCGGCTGCCATTCTAGTGCCTTTCTGAGTTAAATTCATCATTTCCTTGTACAGCTCCCGTGTGAAAAATAGAAGTATTTATTTTTTTGTTGGCTTTAGTTTTACACCGGGAGCCGGCGCGGCTGTTTTCTATTCTGCTCGCACTACAGTAGTGAATCTGATTCAGGCTAGGTTGGCATATACTCGCCAGACTGTGAAAAAGAGTGAGAGACTGGCGAAAAACTACTACAGTAGTGTACAGACCCGTTCCAATCTCGCGCCAACTCCTTGACACCGCAGGGTGCTCCTGTCCGGACAAAGCCGGGACGAGGTGGTATGATGCGCGCGCGGGCTTTGGCAAGATGCCGGACCAATCGAGTGCGGTGGCGTGACCAAACGACGCAAGCTGATTGAGCTAGGCGGAGCTTTAGAAGGAGCGAGGGCCAGCTACTGGTCGATTGTATAGATTACGTATCACTAATATTTTTTCTTTTTACTAATTCTCAGTTTGGCTGTATTGCGTAACAGATTAGAACTGAACAGATTAGTAAGGGAATTGAGAGAGGGAGATCTGTGTTGACAAAGCGGTTTAACAGAAGATAGCGAGTTGTTCCAACTGGTAGGTAACCAGTGATAGAAAAGAACGTATCGGAATGCATACTTCACAAAATGCATGCATAAAGGAACGTCATACGCGTAAACTAAACAGGAAAAGAAGACAAAAGCTACAGGTATAATAAAACTACGTACATCCAATGGAAAACATAATTTTAAAGTTCTATCAGTTTCAGCACAAGACTGGCCTGTCCCTTGCGGATGGTGAACAACTTGTTCTTGAAGATCACTTCCGTGGCTTCTTCGTTCTCCTCAGAAGATAGTTCATAGCAAATTTGCAGAATCAGGGGCACTGTAAAACAACAATAAAGACGAACTTCCATACTGTATGGAGCTCGTTGGTACAACTGGTCCACAAGACTGCGCAGAAAGTCGGTCCCAAACTCATGATTGAACCTTTCTTCTAAAGTATTCCAGATGACCAATTTCTTCAGGTTGGGAAAGACCAATAAGAGAGCCATGAGAAACTGTTGGTGAGCGGCCACACCGGGAACCAGATGAGCTGCAAAGCACTGAATTCTGCTACGGCAGTTTTCATCTAACACCTCTCTGACTGCGTCGATTACAACGGTTGAGTTTGCGTCCTCATCATAGACACTGAGGTCTTGCAGTAGAGGCAGCGCATTGCAGACTTGCATAAGGGCCACAATGTCTTCTTGAGACCATTTGGTTGGTGAATTGGGATTAAATTTTATAAGAAGATGCAGTACTGCAAGACTTTTGCAATGCTTCAGACCATACAAAATAGATGGGCTCAGTTCTACTACGCGAATCTCTAGATGCTTCAGAGTTTTACAGGAGAGTTCGCCAAGTAGTGACAGCTGCATTGTCAGAGCTGAGCCCATGTTGCCAACTCTATTTTCATTGTTCCAGAAGACGACAGAATTGGTGGGAAGTTTTATCAAACCGACCGCACCGCATTTCAAACCCACCAATCGGTCTATATTACACGCAGTCAGAGCACCCAGTAGCACAGGCAAACCGTTTTTCACATCGTCTTCTTCCCTTGCATTGAAGTTCCGAAGCGAAAGCTGACATGGTTTGATGGAGCGACGATGGACCAGTATTTGGTGTCGGAGCTCTGCCAGGAGAAGTTGTTGAGAGGCAGGGAAGTCGCAGAGGTCAATGTGCTTGGGAGTGGTCCGGTCCAAGAGAACACGCAGAGCGTCGGGGGCTCTCTCCACACAGAACCAGCAGCCGTTGATGAAGACTGGACGCTGTTCTTGGTCAGGGTCGAATGCCAGACCGAGTGCTGTGTCAAGTGACCAGACTGACCGGTCCTTCACTCTCGACTGCAGTCTGCTGCAGACCAACTCCAGTCGCATTTTGTCCTGTGTCCAGTTGACCTGTTGTAGGATGGCGTCGATTACATCGTCCGAGGCACTCATCAGAGGAGATGGGCCATCTGGTTGGACTTGTGGACTGATGACTGTTGTTGTGGAGGCGGCCATGGTCTGAAGCAGAAGTTAGCTTCAGTATTGCATCTGCATAAGGCGCAAATCGGCTAGTACACAAAGAGTGCAAGTTTCCCATGAGAGTAAAAAAATGGTTCCACTCCACCTACAAGTATGGAGATTAACATGCATTTTGCGAGAAAGTCAACTTAGGAAGGTCAAGCAACTTTTTTTCCCGGATCCGGCTGGTGTCGAAATATGTTAAAACAGATACCAAACGAACACCAACGGTGCATGTTCGAACATCGGGGACCCCCTAGAACCTGAGCTGTACCCCCTCAAAGTTGGGTCACCAGCCACTTTTTGACCAATTTTTTTGTGTCTGACAGTCTCAACTCAAACGATCACCATTCTCTCATTTCTCTAGATACAGAATTGGTCTGCACATGGTTCGATAGCTCTAAGGGTGGCCTTTCTAGCGCTCTACCCCCAGGCTTCCGGAACGTACCCGGTTAGCGAGATATTCTCGAAAAACTAAAAAATTTCCGAAAAACACTGCCTGATTTTTTTCCGAAAAATCGTTATAACTTCTGCCAGATATGCGTCGTCCGTTAGATATTTTAGATAATGATACAACACTAAAGGCCAAACAAAATTAACATATTTCGGATCCAAATTGTGGTTGGTGGGAGGGGGGTGTTTTGCGATTTGAAGACTGTCGAAAAAAATTTTTTTGCTCAGAATCAAAAACAAACCAGTCAGTCTGATGCAGGTTGACCCGTTGATTCCGAATATGCACTCGGATCGGCTGGATTCCTTCTGGTTCGGGAGTTATTGACCTCCAAATTCTTGACAGACAATATTTCTCAAGTGGCACTCCTCATTAGCATGAGTAAGAAACGTGCTGAAAAGCAGTTTTTCTTGTGCAGTTTTTGCTGCTGATTCCGAAAATAACTATATTTTCTCTCTGCGATGCCGATTTTGGAAGATATGGCCATTTTAAGAATGTGCAAGGAAAATGTATGAACTTTGCATGCCATAGCAGTTTGAAAGGTGACTCAGTTCAGACATGTGTTGGGCACAGACCCATGCCATTTGCTTCATCTAATGCAGTTTTTCACGCTGATTCTGAAAATGAGAGCCGTTTTTCAATATGCCCGCTCCCACATGAGTTATTGCCTCCTGGTGCCCTGTCATTTACGTCATAAGTGACTGATCAAGGAAATGCATGAAATGGCTCCTATTAGGTGTAGTTTTCTTCGCTGATTCAGAATATGACGCTATTTTTGCGGTACAACCACTGGCTCGTGACTTATGGCCTTCTAAAGTTTTATCAACATCCATGGTTTCTGGAGGGGTCATCTTGAAATAGACAATCATTGTTCCTGCACTTGTAAAGGGAATCATGTATCAGTAAATAGTCTACCTGACCTATTTTAAGCCGCTGATTTCAAAAATTACCATAGTTTTACCCTGGAAGAAACCAATTTTCTGATACAACCCTCCACAGTTATGACACAACAATATGACTGAATCATAAAAACCAGAGCCTGAAGAAGAGAGGTAAGGTCATTTTTGAAATCAGCGGCTCAAAATAGGTCAGGTAGACCATTTACTGTTACATGATTCCCTTTTGAAAGTGCCGGAACAATGATTATCTATTTCAAGATGACCCCACCGGAAACCATGGGTATTGATAAAACTTTAGAAGGCCATAAGTCACGGGCCAGTGGTTGTACCGCAAAAATAGCGTCATATTCTGAATCAGCGAAGAAAACTACACCTAATAGGAGCCATTTCATGAATTTCCTTGATCAGTCACTTATGACATAAATGACAGGGCACCAGGAGGCAATAACTCATGTGGGAGCGGGCATATTGAAAAACGGCTCTCATTTTCAGAATCAGCGTGAAAAACTGCATTAGATGAAGCAAATTGCATGGGTCTGTGCCCAACACATGTCTGAACTGAGTCACCTTTCAAACTGCTATGGCATGCAAAGTTCATACGTTTTCCTTGCAAATTCTTAAAATGGCCATATCTTCCAAAATCGGCATCGCAGAGAGAAAATATAGTTATTTTCGGAATCAGCAGCAAAAACTGCACAAGAAAAACTGCTTTTCAGCACGCTTCTTACTCATGCTAATGAGGAGTGCCACTTGAGAAATATTGTCTGTCAAGAATTTGGAGGTCAATAACTCCCGAACCAGAAGGAATCCAGCCGATCCGAGTGCATATTCGGAATCAGCGGGTCAACCTGCATCAGACTGACTGGTTTGTTTTTGATTCTGAGCAAAAAATTTTTTTTCGACAGTCTTCAAATCGCAAAACACCCCCCCACCAACCACAATTTGGATCCGAAATATGTTAATTTTGTTTGGCCTTTAGTGTTGTATCATTATCTAAAATATCTAACGGACGACGCATATCTGGCAGAAGTTATAACGATTTTTCGGAAAAAAATGAGGCAGTGTTTTTCGGAAATTTTTCAGTCTTTCGAGAATATCTCGCTAACTGGGTAGGTTCCGGAAGCATGGTGTAGAGCGATAGAAAGGCCACCATTAGAGCTATCGAACCATGTGCAGACCAATTCTGTATCTAGAGAAATGAGAGAATGGTGATCGTTTGAGTTGAGACTGTCAGACACAAAAAAATTGGTCAAAAAGTGGCTGGTGACCCAACTTTGAGGGGGTACAGCTCAGGTTCTAGGGGGTCCCCGATGTTCGAACATGCACCGTTGGTGTTCGTTTGGTATCTATTTTGACATATTTCGGCACCAGCCGGATCGGGGAAAAAAAGTTGCTTGACCTCGTTCCCTTATAGCTAAGTTGACTTTCTCGCAAAATGCATGTTAAACCATAGTTTTCAGTGGACTACAATACGTTATACAATACTTTTTTTGTATCTGAGTGTCGCGTTTATGGGAGGTTAGCCATCAATTTAAGAATAAACTTATTGAAAGAAAATTGTCTGGACATGTTCAATGTGATGATACAAGAAAAATATAACATTTCGTGGATGGTAAATGTACACATACGTATATCAACCTATACAAAAACAAAGAAAAATTTTACAAAGGACTATCTATTTATGTAGAGTTTGATTCATACAGTATAGATAAAAAAATGTCCCATCGCTTTTTCGGCCTTCACTCAAACGTTTCGTTCTCAGTCACTTCTTTACCGATTTGGCTCAAATTTTCAGCAAAAATTAACAACATGGTTGGCTACATATTCTGCAAGTGTGGCGCCAAAATTCCGACTCATACTGGTTTTATGACCCGAAAACTAGGAATGAGGGTGGTCCACGCAAATATATTTTTTTCGGTAATACAAGGAGTACAGGCCTGAAATTTGCAGGAATGATTGGTGTTGCTATTGGGCATAACATACTAAGCGGACAGCCCCGTAGCTCAAAGGGCACTAAAATGGGGGAATTTCAAATACATGACGAAATATGACTTTTCTTCGTAAAACCGGCAAAATGACGATTCTAAAGATTTTCAATTTTCGAAAAACGCTGCAGGGATGGTTTCTATGGTGTGGAACAGAGCTTAAATATCAGGTTCATTTATTTGTCGAACTTCCTGCTACAATCTGTGTTGATTAACAACAGATTCAGTGCTTTGATTCTAGAAGGTGCGGATTTCTTAACTATGGGATTTTACTCATGTTTTTGAAATTTCCCAATTTTAGTGCCCTTTGAGCTACAGGGCTGCCCGCTTAGTATGTTATGCCCAATGGCAACACCAATCATTCCTGCAAGTTTCAGGCCTGTACTCCTTGTATTACCGAAAAAAAATAAATTTGCGTGAACCACCCTCATTCCTAGTTTTTGGGTCATAAAACCAGTACGAGTCGGAATTTTGGCACTAAACTTGCAGAATATTTAGTCAACCATGGTGTTAATTTTTGCTGAAAATTTGAGCCAAATCGGTAAAGAAGTGACTGAGAACGAAACGTTTGAATAAAGGCCGAAAAAGCGATGGGACATTTTTTTTATCTATACTGTATATGTAACAGGTCATCCGCTGAAGGGGAGGAGGTTGGGGGCGTCTGACGCTGGCCAGGTGTGTCTGAACCCAAATTCTAGGGAGAGAGTCAGAAAAATGCTCTCGGGAGAGGGTCTGGCCCTAAGTCGGGTGGGAGCAGACCCCTTGGACCCCCTGTTACATCTATGGTTTGATTATACATTGATCACATGGGTCCCATGTTTCTGCCATCCCTCATGGAGGTGCCGTACGCTTAATGGAAGTTCTACTGCACTGGTAATTCTTCTCAGCAATTAGCATCCCTTTAAAATGCACTTTTAGGACTTACTCTTAGAGTAACAAGCAAAGTCGACAGTTAATCTGAATGTCGTCCACGCAGAACAACACTTTAGACGGGCAGCAAACTTATCAGGAAACTTCCGTCTGTGTTGACAAAGCAGCTTAACAGAAGATAGCGAGTTGTTCTAACTGGCAACCAGTGATGTGAAGCATGGATCAGAATGCATAGTTCAGAAAATACACTAACACCACACACAGTAAACTAAGCAGGAAAAGAAGACAAAAGCTATCAAAACTACATCCAATGGAAAACTTACTTTAAAGTTCCAGCCCAAGACTGGCCTGTCCCTTGCGGATAGTGAAGAATTTGTTCTTGATTATCACTTCCGTGGCTTCTTCGTTCTCCTCAGAACCAGAAGACAGTTCATAGCAAATTTGCAGAATCAGGGGAACGGTAAAACAATCACGAAGACGAACCTCCATACTGTATGGAGCTCGTTGGTACAACTGGTCCACAAGACTGCGCAGAAAGTCGATCGCAAATTCATCATTGAACCTTTCTTTCAAAGTATTCCACATGACCAATTTCTTCAGATTGGGAAAGACCAAGAAGGGAGCCATGAGGAACTGTTGGTGAGCGCAGCGGCCACACCGGGAACCAGCTGAGCTGTAAAGCATTGAATTCTGCTATGACAGTTTTCATCTAACACCTCTCTGACTGCATCGATTACAATGGTTGAGTTTGCGTCCTCCTCTAGGATTACATACACAACTGAGGTCTTGCAGGAGAGGCAGCACATTGCAGACTTGCATCAGGGTCACAACATCTTCTTGAGACCATTTGTTTCGTAAATTGGGATTAAATTTTAAAAGAAGATGCAGTCCTGCAAGACTTTTGCAATGCTTCAGACCATAGAAAATAGATGGGCTCAGTTCTACTACGCGAATCTCTAGATGCTTCAGAGTTTTACAGGAGAGTTCGCCAAGTAGTGACTGCTGCATTGTCAGAGCTGAGCCCATGCTGCCAGCTCTATTTTTGCTCTGCCAAAAGGCTGCAGAATTGTGGGAACAGAGCAGTGCACCGCATTTCAAGCCGACCAATCGGTGTATATCACAGGCAGTCAAGGCACCCAGTAGCACAGGCAAACCATTTCCTATGTTGTCTCCTTTCTTTGAATTGAAGTTCCGAAGCGAAAGCTGACATGGTTTGATGGAGCGACGATGGACCAGTTCGATTCGATGTGACGGGGGGGGGTCGACCAGACGACCCTACGATCAGACCCGAGGGTCCATTTCGATGCCCTGTATAAGCAAAATCGAACAAGTCGAACTTACCACCTACCCGAGGCTTTAATCAGCCTCAGTAGGTCCCTAACAGATAATTCACTCAGGTCCTGGGTGGTCAAGTACCTTCGCCCCAGGATTCTATACCTACGCCCAGCCAATGCATCACATTGTGTGACCAAGTGTTCAGGCGTTTCCTCCTCTTCTGAGCAGAAGGAGCATGTTGGATCATCCACCAGGCCCATAATGCTAAGATGCTTATTAAGGTTACTACTGTGTCCGGTTAACCAACCGGCCACCAGTTTCAGTTCCCTTCTACTAAGACTAAGTAGTTCTCTGGTTACCACCGATTTGGGTCCCAGAATGAAATGCTTAGACTGCCTACAGTCGGTGCGTAGATCCCAGTCAAACTGCAACTGGTTTCTAGCCCAACTTCTTAATTCAGTACGTACTTTCTTAACAGAGATGCCAAGGGCCGGTTCCGGCCCTATAAGTGGCAACTTAGGCAAGTCGATTGCGCAGCACACCGTGCGGCTGCTGAAAAATCTGTAAAAAGTAAAAAGAAATCTTTTTTGAACTGTTGCTTGGGGCTAACCAATGTTGGATGTGTTGAATTTTTTCCTTACCACCTCAACCTTCTCTCCAGTCTGCTATGTCGTTGAATCGCACTCCACTACCGAAGAAATCGACGGATTTGTCTTTTCTTGGCAACCTGCCAACGATCGGCTCCCTACTCTCGCAATGTGTCAAGTGTAAGAAGAGCGTGGAACTGTTCCCATGTGCTTTTTGTGATAAGAAAATCTGCCTGTCTTGTGTCTCGGGCACAGAGGCCACTGAACTTTCGGTGAATGAGAAGGATTTGCTTCGTGCGGTTTTCAAGTCTGCCTCGGTGCAGATTCACTGCACTACTTGCACTCGCCCGAACTTTGCTGAGTTGCTGAAACGTCTGGAACAACTAGAGACGAGAAACAACGAACTGGTAATGCGGCTGAACGCAAAAAATGACTCGGACAGTTCGCAACCCTGCTCTCCTCTGGACAACAAAGAGTGGTTAGAATGGGTGGTGAAGGTGGCTACGCAAGCGGCCACCAAGGCCGCCACTGAGGCAGCACGGGAACTAATAGAGAAGCAGTCTAAGAAAAACAATTTGGTTGTGATTGGTTGGCCAGAGAGTGAGCAGAACGATACCAATCAGGCCGCCGCTGACCGAAAGAAAGTAGAGGAGTATTGTGAGGCTGTGGGTGTGCCGAAGGACTGTGTAGAGGCAGTGTTCAGAGACGGACGGCGTCAGACTCAAGGGCGCATCATCAAGGTCTGCTTTAAAGACCACAACCAGCACCACCGGCATACCTTCTTATCAAGAGCTACTGCAAAAATGCGAGAGGACCCACAGCTACGAAAGCCGTTGGTCAAGTTTTTACCGTTTGTGCGCCCGGATTTGACGGTAAACGAACGTTTGACTGACTCTGCGTTGCGTAAGGAGTCGCTGGTTCATACCGTGATTTGACTCAAAAAATGCAGAAACCGCTGGTTCATACCATGATTTTACTCAAAAAATGCAGAAAACGCAGCTTCATACCATAATCTGACTCAAAACTGCAGAAACCGCTGGTTCATACCATGATTTGACTCAAAAATGCAGAAACCGCTGGTTCATACCATGATTTGACTCAAAAACTGCAGAAACCGCTGGTTCATACCATGACTTGGCTCAAAACTGCAGAAAACGCTGGTTCATACCATGACTTGACTCAAAAGCTGCAGAACACGCTGGTTCATACCATGATTTGACTTAAAACTGCAGAAAACGCTGGCACTCTAAATCTGCAGAGAACGCTGTTTACTTTCTGGTTCAGACCTTCATTTGACCCAAAAGTGCACATTTGAAAACGCTGCTGACTGGCAAATGGGCGGCCGCAAAATTTCGAAAAATCAAGCGGGTTGGGCCAAGCAAGGTGTAGCCAATGGTGAAACGGAAGCATTGACTCCTGCCGCCTGTTCTGTCTCAGTCAGCAAAGCTGTACAGCTCCAGTGTCACAAGGCCACTGAAGACCTTCTATCATTGGAGAATAACTAGTATCTGCATGTTGTTATTTGTATACTCACCATTACATTGAAACACTTAATATATGTACTGTACTTTCAGATGACAGGAAGAGTATAAAGCTGACACAATACTGTTGTAAGTCTTTTGTTATTTGTTTGCTTTCGATCCTCAGGTCGATGAACGTTTTTTATTTGTTTAATCGGTTTTGTGTTTATACTGTGCATGCGTGTGTTTTAGTGTACATTTATTTATAATGTGTAGAACAGAATATTGTCTTCACTAACAGACAAGCAGTGCGTTTAGATCAGCTTTGTTACCTTTGGGCCGGCTTAAAATTTCATAATTTAAAATAGCACCAAAATGAGCACTACAGGATGTATGAACACCTTTTTTGATATGCTGCTTGTTTTGATCTATACTGAATATGTTTCCCAAAAAAGAACATATTTATGTTTTAAAACATATTCGCATCAATGGCTAGATAGGGTTTCTAAACTCCTAAATAGGGTTCCGCAACCCTACTTTAGGTTTCTAAGGCCCCAAATAGGGTTCCCGAACCGTAATTTGAGTCTCAGAAGCCCCAATTAGGGTTGCTGAGTCCCTAAACAGGGTTCGAGGGGAGGAGCTATGATTAGTTTGGCACTGTGTATAGCACAAACTTTCTAATCCAAGCGGTTGCCCGCAGAAGGCCCCTTTTTTCATACCTCGATGGCCTTGGTTAGATATTTTTAACCAAAAAAGCAGGCCGGGCCCTCCTAGCTCCTCCCTCTACTCTCAGCCTTACCCTGCCGCCGTGACACTTGGTTCTCTGTAAAAAGACGGACATGTTGTACTGCAGGATGGGCAACAGGTCGGGCTGCACTTGATTCCTCTCCAAGTAGACTTTATTTATGGAAGCAAGACGGAAACTTTGAAGTACTGAGCCTTGAAACTCCTCTACTACCGCTTTATCGGCGTACTTCTAAATAAAAAGAGATTCCATTCCAAGCGCATAGTCAGAGAGACTAGGCGGTAAGAAGCTCGGTTCCTTTTATGGCTTTCTTCTCTGCCTGCCCCCACCATCTGTCACTGCATACTAACAGGGGTTGACAGATTAAAGGGCCCGAAAGGGCGACTGTCGCCCTGTTTCTTCGGAAATAAACTGTTTCAATCAATCAATCAAATCAAAACCTGACTTAGACCAGCCAGACCCCCGGGCATTGTTGGCAGTGGTGCCACTGCTACTGTACTGTAGTCAGTGCTCATAGAGAGGGGCACGTAAATTTATTTCCGTTCTCATCCTTACCCCCGGATACTGTTGTTTCCGTACACGCAATACGCATACGCGTTTGAGTATTTTTGCATTTGCGGATTTACTGTGCTTTTTAGAGTCTGAAAAGCCTTGAAATTACAGTTTTAGGTGTGTTTCGACCCGGCAACGATACGTCTTTGAAAACAAAGCTCTGCTACAAGAAATATTCAGCTAATTTTTGTCCTTTTTAACTAAAGTTGAGTACTGAACATTTAAATAGTGCTTTCGGGCCTAAAATATTTCTACAATAAAATACGCAATGCGCATACACAATACGCAAAATACGCATATTTATTTTTGAATGCGTATACGCGTACGCATTATTTTACCGAATGCGTATACTACGCATATGCATACGCAAACGGAATTTCTGACATTAAACAACAGTAATGGGACCCCTCCGATTTTCTGGCAAGTATTTTTTGAGCAAATTTTTGCGATTTTTTACAATTTCAGACAGAAAAATTGCCAAAATCGACTGTAGAACAGCACTTTTTAGCTGTATTTGAGCTCAAATTAGCGATTTTTTGACGATTTTTAGGCGAAAATTGCGATTTTGAGCGGTTTTTGATGCCCAACCCCTCCCTGAAATTTGGGCTCAGATCTCACGGTCGGCGCCAGACACCCAACCCCCTCGCCCTTCGGCGGATGACCTGTGACATGTATACTATGGCTATAATAGTGTCCCATAGATGGCTCCTGAACGCCTTCTAGCCATAGATGACTAAGTATCCATCTAAAGCTACCGGGTTTTCTAGTATAAAGCCCCCCAAAGAGTGGCCCCTTGGCGTTTATTTGGAAAGCCTTTTTATTAAGATACAGGTTATTAGGTTATTAAGATAAAACATTTTGTGCTGGAAAAGATAAAAAATATTATGAAAAATGGGTTCAAACCTCAAAAATTGGGCTAGAAGCATGCGTTTCAGTGGAGAAACACGATGTTATCAGTTTTGGTCGAAAAATCAATGCAACAAATCAAATCATCGACACTCAGCGCTCAGCCAGAAAGCAGTTGCCAACTCCAAATAGACACGTACGTACAGTACTTTCAAAATGGCCGCCCCTGGGTGTTTGTTTAGATTAGAATTGAAGTTGTGAAAAGTGCCAAAAATAAATACACGTCGATGGGCATATTTACGGGAAAAGCCGCAAAGTAGCCATGCCTAGTCTCTCTGACTGACAGAGCACTGTTTTCTGGCTCCGCCTACATGTATGTAGTACCTGAACCTCAGCTGTGATCGGCACCTGCGCTCTGGCTGTTACAATATGTATATAGCCATTGGAGAATGCCGGAACGAACAGCAGGAACAGAAAGCAACTGTAGACGAGCATACTGTAGCTTTGTATACTAACTGTGCGCTTTTTAATCTTCTAACTGCTGTTATTTTACTAGTGGATTTGTATGTTGCTATTTACTAAAATACAAATAAAATGCTATTTACTACAAATTCAACTCTTCAATTTAATTTTTATTTTTGTTTTACTACCAAGCCGCTCCGATTTTACTAATTTTTGTTTTACTAATAATTTTACTACTATCTTACAAGTCATTAGGGGCAATTTTGCATCAATGATGACAAGATCCTATGAATAATTAACGTTGGTGCTAAATAGTTGCTAAATTTGATCATGATACGAGGTTCTCAAGAACTTTAGAGACAAAAATGTGCGAAATTCGACTGACAAAAGTGCGCCCACACATCTTTTTTTTTGCAAAATTGATCAACAATTCGGCTGGAATTATTCACCAAAAACTGGAAAAATAGTAGTAAAATTTTCATTTTACTATTGACGGTCTTTGTTAATTCAATTTAATTTTTACTTTACTATTATTTTACTAGCAGTAAAATGCCACTAGTATTACTAATTTTTGTTTTACTATAATACTATAGTAAAATAACAGTAAACTCCGACCGATTTTTTACTGTAGCAACCGTACATCTCAGCCGATTTTACTGTAATTTTAATAGTGAAATTTTATTTTAATTTAATATTAATATAATAGAACTAGCCGATTTTAATTTTAATTTAATATTAATATAATAGTCCCCTGTTAATTTTAATTTAGATTTAATATTAATACTATTAAATAACAATTTTAATAGTGTTTTAATAGCATTTTAATAGTATATTCTAAAATGCAGTCGAAAAGTTTTGGTCACACTTCAGCGAACTAGCAAAACAACAGCTTTTGCTTGAAGTTGTTAGTGTACTTGAAAATTTAATCAGAGATGCAGCTTAGAAGCATTTTTCTGTGGAAATTTATAACCATTTTTTAAAATGACTTTGTCTGAACCTGGTTTTAAATTGCATTCGAACACAAGTAGGGGGCCGTTCATAAACGACGTCGTTCCAAAATCCCGATTTTTCGGACCCCCCCTCCCCCCAAAATCGCCTTGCGTCGTTTCTTGGGGACCCCCCCCCTACGGCGACGTCGTTATCGGTTTACCCCCCCCCCCAATAAAACGGCAGTACATAGAGTACTGTGACGTTTTCTTGTTACCATGCTGCACAATCAATAGAATAAATCCCTACAACCGCTCTGGGAAGCTTTTCTGTATGGAGAAACGTTTGATAGAATGTGCATAAATCGAAAATAATGTAATTGAAGTACCCTAAAATTCCGAAAAAAGCGACGTCGTTTTTTGCTAACCCCCTCCCCCTCCTGGTGCGTCGTCTATCGTCGCATTTCAGCCGACCCCCCCTCCCCCCCTCTGGAACGACGTCGTTTATGAACGGCCCCTAGCTATAGAAAAAACTATTGAGGCATAGTTAAAGAGAAATTTTTGAAAGGAAACACTGTTACATAGGTTATTAACTAGATTCAGGTCCTTTTGTCATTCATGCCTATTAGTGAGAAAAGTTCCACTATTTCCAATTGAAAACACATTTGAGATTCAGAGGGCAGTCAGAAATTTTCAGTTTTCATCATTTTCTGAGGTAAAATTATGTAACTCCTTAATTGTCAAACATGGTTTAACTATTAAAATGCTATTAAAATACTATTAAAAATATATTTTAATATTCAACCCCTGTGTGTATTTTTAATTTAATTTAATATAATAGTAGGGCCTCTATTTTAATATTAATATAGATTTAATACTATTAAAATGACACTATTAATAATAGTTTCATTTTAATATTAATATATTTAAATAACAGTAGCCGATTTGAATGAGTCTACTTTTTAGACGAAAGATACCTGGATAATTTCTTAAAAGATTTGTGAAATTTTTGATAAGATACTCAGTTCCTGAAATGTTTACCTTCAAAGTCGAAACAGAGAATTTGGATTCAACATGAGCGAGTTCGTACACTTCAATAGTGCACCCAGGGTACTCTAATTGGAGATAGGTTTTACAGCAATGACCCCTGAATTTGGCTAGATTATGGTAGCCAACAGTAAAAGAAAAGTTTGCAATACTGCCGTTTTCTGCAATCTAAACCACATGTTTCACACAAATGGAGTCTAAATTGAAGTTTGTCTGATAATTATTCAGCTTTCTTGTGCTAAAATATGCTTAGTAAGCTGATGAACAAATAAAAAAGAAACTCTTCAATCGAAGAAACTCTTGAAATCAGGAAAGTTTTTGTGTGTGAAATACTTCTACATTTGAGGAAGTCTTTCGAGCCAACAGCTAATTTTGTTCTGAAGTGAAACGCAGCTCTTCCTGACTAATTTTGCGCAAAATTTCAATTAGTGTACAAGGCTACACTACCGTAAAACTTCTAATAAAAGTGCAGGCTCCAATAGTAGAGCGCTCATTACGGACAGCCCAAAAATATAAAGGCGCCCGCTCTAACAGTAGCGCCCTTCTAATAATAGCGCTCCCACGCGTACTACTAACAAGGCTTTGTACGTGTTTCCAATGTAGAATGCTGCACCTTTGAGACAATTTTCTTTGATTAAGCTTGCAAACATCCTGAATCGCGGAAAAAACTACAGACCAAGTTCTCAGTATCCTAGACCGGTTTCACGAATCATAACACTTTCTAGCGCCTTCCTCAGTCTTTTCAGACCAGAAATACACGTGTTACAGAGATATAAATCACGAAACAGGCATGCAACAGAGCCTGACAGGCTCAATCAATAAACGCTATATGCAAATTTTCTTACAGCAGTTTGCATTTTTGTTTGATCATGCCTAATTTGGTCTTTTCTGTTGTTTTTCTAACAGTTTTGAGTCAGTCTTGTCTATTGCACATCGAAAAAGTCCATTTTAAATAGAAAAATGACATAAACTAGCTATCTTTAGCTTGAGTTTTCCCGCTATTTATGTTTTTTCCGACCCTTAGGAAAAAACCGGTTTTTTCGAAAAAAAAAACACCTCACATCTCTGGAAATAACAAACCCGCACGCTCTAACAATAGTGCCCCAAAAGCAATCACAAAAAAAATAGTAGCGCAGCGCTGTTATCAGAAGTTTTACGGTATTTGCATTTCGTTTTGTTGGCTAAAACCCAAAATACCAATTAGTGCACCCATGTACTGTTGTCGGCTAACAGCGAGGCTTTAGACATGTCAAAGGCTTTTGACTGTGTCAACCACCGACTCTTGCTGGCCAAGTTGCAGTGTTATGGTGTCCGAAACGCAGAGCTAAAGTGGTTCCAGTCCTATCTCAGCGCCCGATCACAAAGCGTACGAGTGGGAACGCAAACTTCTGACTCATTACCTGTGCAAACCGGCGTGCCGCAAGGTTCCATCTTAGGACCTCTGCTCTTTCTTCTCTATGTTAATGATCTTCCGCGGGCTATTCGGCGGGTCAAGTGCACGCTCTTCGCAGATGACATCCAGTTGCGAATCCATTTCAGACCATCGGAAGCTGAGAATGCTCGCCAGGCTCTTCAGTCGGACTTGGACGCTGTTGCCAAATGGTGTCAAGAGAACTACCTTCGAATCAATGCCAAAAAGACTCACGTAATTACGAGTGGCACGGCTCAGAACCGTCGTTTACTAGAACAGCAGATCAGGGTGCAGCTAAATGGCCAGCAGTTAGAATGTGTCTCAGAGGCCAAGAATCTTGGCATAGTGTTCGACCAGAACCTGAGCTTTCTGCCGCATCTTGAATTGGTGTCCGAGCGCTCTAAACGAGACCTGTTCGCCATCAGCAGAGTGCGGAGCTGCCTGCCGAGAAAGACGCTCATTCGTACCATCGAAACTACCGTGCTGCACAAGATGTACTACGCAGCCTCAGTCATCCAAGCAGCCCCGCCCTCCTATGTTAATCAGACTCTTCTGCCAGTGGTCAACTTTGCTGCGAAGTTGGTGGAAGGGCTGAGGAAATACGACCATGCAACTGAGTCAAGGAAAAAGCTTGGTTGGTCTGACCCGCTGACCGAGCTGAAGTACCGAACTTAACTTCTGGCCTACAAGCTTTTTGTGGACAAAAATCCGATTGTCAGCTTTACTGTCTCTGAGAGCCGGCGATCTGCGCGCACTAACAGAGTACCAAAGTTGAGAGTGCCCCCTCTTATGACTGTCACTGCTAGAAAGTCGTATAGCTACAGAGCGGCAGTGCTTCTGAACGAAGCCTTTGAGAACTTGGCTGTCAATTGTTTAATGCCTGTTACCGTTGTTAGTTTTAAAACGTCTCTTAGAAAGTTTTATGACAGTCTTTTATAGTAATTCAGTGCTATTTTAGTATATGTAACGTATATATCCCTTGCGTCATGACCAACATTTGTTGCCATGTGACTGGTATGTTTTACCAAATCGCTCGGGAATAAACTGTCTGTCTGTCTGTCTGTCTGTCTGTCTGTCTGTCTGTCTGTCTGTCTGTCTGTCTGTCTGTCTGTCTGTCTGTCTGTCTGTCTGTCTGTCTGTCTGTCTGTCTGTCTGTCTGTCTGTCTGTCTGTCTGTCTGTCTGTCTGTCTGTCTGTCTGTCTGTCTGTCTGTCTGTCTGTCTGTCTGTCTGTCTGTCTGTCTGTCTGTCTGTCTGTCTGTCTGTCTGTCTGTCTGTCTGTCTGTCTGTCTGTCTGTCTGTCTGTCTGTCTGTCTGTCTGTCTGTCTGTCTGTCTGTCTGTCTGTCTGTCTGTCTGTCTGTCTGTCTGTCTGTCTGTCTGTCTGTCTGTCTGTCTGTCTGTCTGTCTGTCTGTCTGTCTGTCTGTCTGTCTGTCTGTCTGTCTGTCTGTCTGCTTTTACTGGTGACACACACACTCGATTACTTCGCCAGAAAGATCGCGTTAGCCCTCAGCGTGACCGGTAGGCAGGAATCTGTTTTATTTATGAAGTGCAACGGAATCGCTCTTGTTCAATGCGTCGCTTTTGACTTTGACGCAAATATCTCAAGAACTGAGCTGGCTGAGTATTTTAATAAAAATTTGAGAATTTGTCTTTCTTTCATTCAAAAAAGATTCAATTAAATCGGTTGAGATTTACGGGTGCTACAGCGAAAAAAAATCTGCCGGGTAGTTTTTTCTGGCTGACTGTCACAGATCAACTGCCCACGTACTCTGCAAGCTTTGAAATGAGCCACTGTCGCTTACAGATCTGCATGCAAATTGCGCTCTCATCTTCATGCATTCTTTGATCTTGTGTCCAAATCGTGCCGCTAGAAAGGGAAACTACCGTACAGATTTCAGTCAGAGAGACTGAGCCATAGACGGATCCGCTCCTTTTATAGCTTACCTCTCCGACTATGGCTATGATGTCCCATTGATGGCTATTGAACGCCAACTTAGCCATACATGGCTACCACTCTTCAACAGCATAGCCAACTATGGCTACTTAGCCATCTATGGCGATGTAGCCTTCCATGGCTAAAATCGCTCCATCGTTTTTAGCCATAAAAGGCTACGTGGGCACCCGTTGACCCGTGTATCTGAAGGGCACTAAAATTGCTCAATTTCAAAAAGATGCCTAATGATTTTCCTTTCTGTGGAAATTCCTCAATTTCAGTGCCCTTTGCTACGTATGCTTCACCAAGAATTGCTTTGCCTAAAGAGTGCCAGAATTTGCCTAAAGAGTGCCAGAATTCTTCGGAAGCGAAAGCTGCTTTTTGAAAGATTTGTCTAAAGAGTGCCAGAATTCTTTCGGAAGCGAAATCTGCTTTTTAAAACATTTGCCTAAAGATTGCCAGAATTCTTTTGAAGCGAAAGCTGCTTTTTTAAAGATTTGCCTAAATAGTGCCAGAATTCTTCGGAAGCGAAAGCTGCTTTTTGAAAGATTTGTCTAAAGAGTGCCAGAATTCTTTCGGAAGCGAAATCTGCTTTTTAAAACATTTGCCTAAAGATTGCCAGAATTCTTTGGAAGCGAAAACTGCTTTTTGAAAGATTTGCCTAAATAGTGCCAGAATTTTTTGGAAGCGAAAACTGCTTTTTGAAAGATTTGCCTACAGAGTGCCAGAATTCTTTGGAAGAGAAGGTTGCTTTTTGAAAGATTTGCCAGAAGACTGTAGAATTCTTTGGAAGGGAATTGAAAATTCGTGTTTTTGAAAGATAACCCAAAGGAATGTCAGAATGCCTTAGAAGGGAATGCTGCTTTGAAAGATTTGCCTAAATAGTGTCAGAATTCTTTGGAAGCGAAAGCTGCTTTTTGAAAGATTTGCCTAAAGAGTGCCAGAATTCTTTTGAAGCGAAAGCTGCTTTTTGAAAGATTTGCCTAAATAGTGCCAGAATTCTTTGGAAGCGAAAGCTGCTTTTTGAAAGATTTGTCTAAAGAGTGCCAGAATTCTTCGGAAGCGAAAGCTGCTTTTTGAAAGATTTGCTTAAAGATTACCAGAATTCTTTGGAAGCGAAAGCTGCTTTTTGAAAGATTTGCCTAAACAGTGCAAGAATTCTTTGGAAGCGAAAACTGCTTTTTGAAAGATTTGCCTAAATAGTGCAAGAATTCTTTGGAAGCGAAAACTGTTTTTTGAAAGATTTGCCTAAATCGTGTCAGCATTCTTTGGATTGGAAGGGAAAATCATCTGAAAGAATTATCTGAAGAGATTACTGTCAGCAAGACCTGTTTGAAGGAGAAAACTGCATCTGAAAGAATTGCACACCCACTTTCTTCAAATAAAAGTTTACTGACGTTTTCTCTGCTGCCGGTCTAATTTTGTAAAAAAATTCTAAAAAAATCTGTCTCTGCCTCAAAAACTGAGAGGATCTTCAAAATGATCAAACTATCTAAAGTTTTATACACTCATTTTGAAGAACCGTCTTGTTTTTTAACAGACTATAGTGGGGTCGTAGATTACAATCGTGTCAACTAAGGTAACGTAATGAAAATGTATATTAGGCTATATGTACCTTATGTTCAGCGGCAACGCCATAACTTTTGACAATGCAAATTTTTCACCTCCGCTGAAAGTTAAAATCCGTCAGATTTTAATCGGCTGTGCTAGAAGGGTGCCCTTTTCAGAGATTTGAAGTTGGTATAAAAGTTAGTTAACCTGCAAAAGATCCGATGAAAGGTTGGAGAGATAATATTTACGCTTTTAAATTTGAGGTCTGAAAATTCGGCTCAGTTCATTTCGAAAGGACATAACTCAGGGCTGCCGAAGGTTAGTAAGGGTAGGATTTCGCCAAACGACACTCTTAACAAATCATAATAATCGTCTCAAAACATTTTCATTCGGTTGAAAATTTACGGAATCGCGGCCAATTGAAAATATTCGGAAAACTCGAAAAAGAAGTCTTGCTCTTGACGAGCCTAAAATTCGAAAAAAGCGACGTCGTTTTTTGCTGTACCCCTCCCCTCCTGTCTATCATCGCGTTTCAGCCGACCCCCTCCCGCCTCTGGAACGACATCGTTTATGGACGGTCCGTTTGCTTAGAAGAGAGAGACTGACCACAGTCCGATTGTCTAACGGTTTCATGAAGGTCGGTTTTCAACTACGGAGGGTGTTCTAACTTCGGCGGGTTCTGAAATATCGAATGCGGCTTTAGATTCCTGGGCGAAACGTTCGATCGATTGGTCAAACGTTGAATTTAGCTCGAATTTGCGCGTCTACGTACTTACCTACTGTAACTCGACTTGAATTCTCAAAAGACTCTAATTCCAAATGGCTGGTGGTCAAATGGGCGTGGTGTTCTAACTACAGCTGGCGCTGAAATAGCGAATACAGTTTTAGATTCAAACTGGTTTTGCTCAAAATTCCACTTTTATGGATTTTGATAGTTTTAAATATCATATTTCTGCTTCGCTATAGTGAATCAGTGGGCTACGAAATACAAACAGAAGATTTATTCAGAGAAAATAGGTCAGACATGCACAACTTTTATTTGTTGCTAGAAACTTTAGCAGTTTTCATTCTAAACAGCTGTAGAAAAGCGCTTCTGTAATCCTTTAGCATACACAGCATTAGTGCTGCATTAGCAGCTGGGTTGCACAAATAACAGGAAAGCAAAAATAGATAAATATAAGGGTATATATCGAGTTTGTGAAAAGCATCAATAACGTGGTTGCGGGACAGATTCAGAGTTTTCAGACTATTCACAACCAAAAAGGGCAACTGCAAAAACAAAGGCAAAACAGCTTGAATCAGGGTCAAACGTACCCTACGTCGCGCCTTTACTAGGTTGGCTCTTTTGCTCAATTCCTTTTCTATCGCCATTTTTTCTCTCATCTTAGAATTGACCTTTAAACCGGTATACAAAATCAGCAGACATGTCAAATTTGAAATGCCGGCCATTAGCAGAATGTACGCGGCCGTTTGCGAAATGGCTTCTTTGCTCAAGTTTCTTGCCTGTAAATTAAAAGTGCAAGTCCACGACTCTTGGTTCCTACCGAACTTGCCAAAGTAGGTGCCCAACGGCAGAGTTGTCAAGGTTGGCACCAGAAATGCACCAATACACATGAGAGCCACGCTTCTCTTGCTATAAAGCTGCTGAATATATGATTCCGGCTTATAAAAGACCAGATATCGATTGACCAAAAGCGGTACTAGCGCCGGTCCCATTGAGCAAAAGCCGAACCAAAAAATAAAACCGTGAAAGACACAAAGAAAACCGTCATAAGTAAGAAAAATGAACATGAAGCCGCCGAGAAAATTGGAGAGGCTGTACAAGAAACACTCCAACGACAGAGAGCACACAAAATACTTATAGGTTCCTTTTACTGTTTTAAGAAAACTTAGACCCACTATGATCAGATTGCTTAGAAGGCCGACCGAACCAAAACTGAAAAAGACGAAAATCGATAAGATTCGTAAGAGAAAGGGAAATTGGTTAGGATCGGAGGTAGGTACGCTAAAGTTTTCTCCATCTTCTCCATAGTAGTATTCATCAATGCCGATAGGGACTCCGGGCTGTGGTTGGTCCGATGTATTGGCTTTGGCTAACCACATTTCCTCTCAACTAATGGTTGAGTTGAATCGATGTTGCTTGGATAAAGTTTGGTGCAATAGCTTACCACCTAGAGACCTTGATAAATATCCTCTTTTCCCTCGGGTCTTAGTAGAACAGGTGAACTTTGCAATTAATTATCGCGCTTGGGCTTAGTCAGAGTCAGAGTCAATTAGTACATGTATTGGGACATCTGCGGTCACCATTTCAGCTCTAATCACTAATTTTAGGTGTTTCGTACGTTCTATGTCCGATTTGACTTCAAATCGCTGACTACACGTTTGCAGACAGTAATGTACATAGCAATATTGCATTCAACCTCGTCGTAAGCCGGCCCATTTTTCTCAGGAAGCTATATGTAGCGCCCCGCCCGCGCTCCACTCCACGCACTATAAAAACAGATACAGTTTTAGAGTATGGTTATATGTATGACAACGGGGTTACGCGCGGGCGCGTTTACAGTACAGTACAGTTTATTCTCGCATAAAGCCTACACCATGCAAGCACAGTAAACGGCCGAGAAATAGAAATCAATAAAAACACAATTGCTTTTATAGTCAGCTGATTCGATACGCTAGATTAGCAAATGAGCAAAAAGCATTTCAAATAAGGGTTTCTACACTGAACAAAGATTTCCAACAAAATGGATATAACAGATCACTGTTAATTAAAACATTTATTCGCTTTACAGTGAAATACCAATCACTCATTGCAAAATTAGGTCTTATAAACAAAAATAATATTGACAACTTTATCAGTGACACATTCAAATAACACACATTCTATATATCAACAAAGCAATTCCTGGCTCTGCCAGGTGGTTCTCAATTCCCAACTCTGTTGGGTGGTTTTCAACCTCAGGTTGTATTTCAACCTAAGTGCTTTTATTGGGCTCTTAATCAGTAATTTTATGTGTTCCGTACGTTCTATGTCCGATTTTGACTTCAAATCGCAATACAACGCACGCTTATTTACCGCTCCACAAATTTTGCAAAGCGCTTGCATTACAATAATGTATTTGTTGCGGCTCACCCATTGGAGCGCCGATTCCATAGTTCGACTCTACTACCTGTCTATATTGAGGCTTGTGTGCTGGTATTTAGGCTTAGACAATCGTTGAACAAGTACATCTTGTGCCACTGCAGTGATGTGCCTAGCTCAAATTTCTGAAACTCAGTAAGTATTCAGTAAGTAAATCCAGATTTTTTACAATTCAGTAAGTACGAGAGAGTACTGGGTTTTTCAAAGAAAACCCGGTAAGTACTCAGTAAACAATTCAGTAAACTCGGTAAAACCTTTACAATTTAGAAATATGCTACAATTTATCTGAAAATGTTTACCTGATATAGCTTTTAGCTACTAGAATTATTTTTCAGTGCTGATTGATGAGTTCAAGATAATGTACACTGTAGGTCGATTTTTCAGAATTTTTATCGTGTTTTGCGCAATTTCACATTATTTATGGTGCTAATTAGCATGGATAGAAAGCCTTAAAATATTTATACTATACATAGTTACTAGAGGATCTGGCTTTAGATGAAAAGGCTGGCTAAATTGGTAAGTGAAGATTTGTTTTGTTCTAATTTTCGCCATTTCCTCACAGTTCAGACTGATACAAAAAACGTCAATCAAAATATAGCTTACGTACGTAGTAGATATGGTTCCTACTTCTACAGTTTTCGCGTCTGATGGTAGCAATCCTACCGCGCAAACAAAGCATAGGCTATACGACAAGCAGGGAAAATTGCAAAAAACTTGGCAAAAATTGCGTTTTTTCGTCGTTAGCAGATCGATAAATGAAAGAAAACCGTATATTTGCTGCGCAGATGCGGCGAGCTGCCTATTGCAGAAGCTTTTACTCAGTAAACAACTCAGTAAATTCCTGAGTACCGAGTTTACCGAATTTTTTTCTAATTGAGTAATTCAAAATTGAAACTCGGCATTCAGTAAGTAAAATTAAGAAATATTTTTACCGGTAAGTAAAAGTACTTACTTTAATTGAAAATAACTAAGTACCGAGTAACTTTTACTCAGTAAATTTACTGGGAACAACACTGCTACGTAGCCATAAATGGCTACATAGCCATAGAGGGCTAAGCAGCCATCTATGGCTACAAAGACAGGCCACGCCCACTTTCCGCCAAATACGTGATACGTAGCCATCTATGGCTATGTAGGCATAGGCATCTATGGCTAAACTCGAGGAAGCCCCACCATTTTGGCCAAAGAAGTAGCTATAATTGACTATGCTGTTAAAGAGTGGTAGCCATACAGGGCTAAGTAGCCATGTATGGCTAAGTAGGCGTTCAATAGCCATCAATGGGACATCATAGCCATAGTCGGAGAGGTAAGCTATAAAAGGAGCGGATGCGTCTGTCTATGGCTTAGTCTCTCTGACTGATTGGGGCAAGAACACAGCCCACACAAAGAATACACCGTCTCAGTGATACATGTACAATTGCACATACATACAGGGTGTCAAAGGTCACACGTTTGACTGTTAGCGGCGCCATACTGCGTGAACGGAATTCAACCTAATTTTACACAAATATACTTCCCAGGGCAACTTAGATACCTAACAATTTTGGGCAATATCCATTGAAAGAAAGAAATTAGTGATTTTCAAAGTGGCCCACGCATTCAGCCTGAAATAAGCCTTTTGAATCTGATCGTCCAGCTCTTTCTGTTCCCAAAACCACTCACCACACAGTTGCACGCGACAATCGGGGTCGCTTTGGTTCAGCGCTTGCAGCAGTTGTGCTCGATAAGGTCGCGATGCTGCAGTTTTCAGGATTTTAGAGTCGGTGTCTTTGTCGGGCCACCCTGTACTGAACTCCCTATGCACAAAAATAGGTCGACCTCTCCGATTTTGCTCAAAATTTGCATAAGTGATGTACCTTGTGATGTACCCATAAACTAACGTGTACCAACTACGAGCCGCAACTCCGCCGAATATGCAAATTATAAGGGGTCAAAGGTCAAATTTGGGGTACCTTATTCCATACATATAACTGGGTTTTCGGCTGGGGGGTTTTCTGATCCAAAATTGGGTTTCAGTGCTATGCCCTAAGGGGGTTTCAGCGACCTTCTCTTGGTGTCCAAAAGTGGATTTCAGCGACCTTTTTTTGGGCAGAAAACAGGGTTTTTGAGAGCTAAAAATCCGGAAAAAATCCTGTCTGAGGTGCAAAAATACCGTTTAAAACCTATTTTTGCTTTAAAACATTCAAAAAACGTTATTTTTATTTAAAATGTGCAAAAACAGCTAATTTTCCTATATAACGTGCAAAAAACCCGTTTTATTCGACATAATACAGATAAAATATATTTCTGGAACCTTCTTTAGAGATTTCGAAACCCAAATTAGGGTTTCCAAAACCCTGTTCGCGATCTCTGAAACCCTAACCAGGGCTTTTGGAACCCTGTTTGTAGGTTTAGAAACCCAAAATAGGGTTTCAAAAAATCCCCCCAGAATCCGGCTGGGGGGAATTTTCTCCAGAAATCGGGCCTGGGGACATCCCCCATTCCCGCCAACTACATGTATGCCTTATTCATTGAGCATAAATATGTCAATTTTCAACACACAGCTTCCGGGTTGCTTTTAAACGATAGAGCTTGTACTTGGCTTTCCAAAGAAATACACAACGCATTTCTATATCACTTGCTTCGGTAGTTATAACGATTTTTTCATTTTTTAATCACCCAAAAATTGTAAAAACCGAAAGTCCCACCTTGCCCCCTTTTATTTCTTTATTTGATAGCTCTTGATGAGAGCTTTAATTTGATGCAAAATATGAGCAATTTCACTGGGGCATTTTAATTTTTAGATTTAAATCCGCTTAAATGGCGTTTGGTAACCGAATGTCGTTTCCGTTGCTGCTATTTGAAGAATCGGTGATTTTTAGAAGCTGTTTCTGTGTTAAAGTCTAGGGCTTAATTACAATCTCAGCTCGTTAAGGTTTAGGCCGTTTCTTAGGAAACCGATGCATCCATAGAAACCGGCTAAGGTTTCTGTGAAAATCTGCTTAATGTCTTGTCACTGTAAATTTGCCGTTTTCAGCTTTTGTTTAGCTCTGCGGCTTTACATAACAGTTTGGACGCATTTGGTTTGGGTTTTCACCTTGCTGCTGCGCTGTATCTACTTCCAATTATGGAAGAGCTACGACATTTTCTGGTACTGGCTGCCTATTCTCTTGTGCTTGTGTGTGCCGAAGCTAAAACGCGACAATTATCTGTTTTTGTTGCTGCACACTCTCTACAACAAATACCGCAATCGCGAGTTGACTCTAAGAGCGATTTACGCCGATCTCAATAAGAAATGGACTTCAGAAGAACATGGAACTAGCTGGAGACATGGTCAGAAAGCAGCCAATGCCATAGATATCGGAATTTATTTGATGCGATTCAGAATTTCGGTTTATCTCTTTTCAGGAATGATTCAAAATCGGTTGGCTGGTAGGGAAGTGCATCCTTTTATGATTATAGCCATATATATCGATGCTTGTCTGGTATGGCTGAGTTTTATTTTGTCTCAGTTTCTTACTTGTAAGTTGTTGTGTCAGTTAGGCTGCTGTAAATTTATTTTCTGGCTGATTCTCGTCAATTTTGTCTCTATATTTGTTATGGAAGTGCCGGTGCAGTTAACTGAAGAGTGGTTAGAACCGGGCGGCTGTGGAATTAAGCCCATAAATGGGAATCGCACCAATTTTGTGATTGATTTGTTTTCGTAAAGCGATAAAACTGATTTACTTTGTCAGACTTTCCTAGTTCGAATTAGAATCCATCAAATCTTCCACATCCACTTTCACATCAACTTTCACATTCACATCAACATCAGCGAACACGTTCATGGCTGCTTGACCCAGCTTTCCGTTGCTGATCTTGTCTAGAAAATCCGATTTCTCGCCCGTTTTTTCTCCATCCGCCGTTGTCTCATCTGCAAAAAGACTGCCTTCAAAATTATTAAAAATTTAAAAATCTCCAAGCTAAAGTACATCTTGAAACAGCAAGCACGAAGAATAAACCGATGAGAAGCGCTTGTAAACGGATCATTTTCGATACAAAATATGTAGTCAATTGCCATGTAATATTGCTTGTATTCTTGCAGCTGGTTATAACAAAAAGGCTAGAATTTGTGATGCAAACAGGATAGGGCGGCCATTAGCTATCATCGGTTTACTCTTGCTGAAACAGTCAGAGAAATAACAACATATTTGGCACAGTCAGGCACTTAACACCGTTTATGCTACCGGCACCATATATGGTACGAAATCTGAACAGATTGGTACCATATATGGTACCACCACCACACCACAGGCCCCAAACGGTACCAATGCGAAGGTAGGGATACACTTTCTACCAGTTACCATACGAGGAAGTGGTACCATATATGGTAACACTTGAACTTGAAGGTACACCGGAACCATGTATGTGTGCTGGTACCATATACAGTATGTTGTTATTCCCTTAACTGTGTAACTTTTGTGTTCACCAATCAATTGCGCTGAAATTTTAGCACAACATGTACACACAGAGGCTTTGAATTTTAACCCTGAAAATTTTTGCCAAGTCTAACAAAAAACGAACGCAGACGAACAGAAAGTGGTAATTTTCTAAGCACAAAGCCTGTTCTACGTGTTCGCATTGTGTTATAGCTTCAGACTGAGAGAGGCGTTAAACAGCACAAACACACGTTAAGCACGCAGACGCAAGGCTAACTTTACAGAGGCGAACAAAAACTGTTCGTGCTTAAACGTAACAGTTACTTGTTTGGTTCTTACGTTACACTTACGTATTCGAAGTTTGCGCGCTTAGTTAGTTGGTCTGTTTCTAATAAACGCACCCCAGTATCAAGGCGCTGTTTCGCTTTACACCTACGATGTAGTTGTGATCAACCAAATTCGGAAGTGTTCTCAAACAATCGAACTGCTTGTTTGTTATGCGACGATGTTTCGCAGTATGTATACACAAATAGGTAATGCATGTTTGTTTCGAAGTCCGCAAAAATTATTGGTTAAATAATATGACGCCCTTTCAAACCTCTGAGTTTGGTATAACCAAGTACGTGCTTTAGCAAATCGAAATTTTATGATTTTTCATAGAGATCTATGGATTTTTATGCTTGATTCGGGTAAAAAGCAAACAGAAAGTTGTTGTAAAAAGCATCGGTTAGCTAGTAGTAGTGACAGATGGCACACAGTTCGATAACATTCGATGCATTCTATTCTGAGGTATTATTATAATTAATGCCGAAAAAATCTAATTTTATTTTCTAAATTAATATTATTGTTATGTTATTATTTTATTTTATTACTTTCCAGATCAAAGATGTAGAAAAACGGGACTCTGTGTTGGTTCCGAAAGTGCAGATCGATCGACTGCTTCGACCTGGCTCCACATACTTCAATCTAAATCCCTTTGAGGTATTAATTAATCATAATTAATTGTATAGTTTGCCAGGGCGTAAGTAAAACCACAAGTGGGGAGGGACTGTTTTCCAACTTTAAAAGAACCCCTGGGGACCATACATGTAACAGGGGGTCTGGTGGGGGTCCCCAACCCGACTAAGGCGGACCCCCCAAACGATTTTCTCGACCCCCTCCGATTTTTCTGGCAAGTAATTTTTGAGCAAATTTTTGCGCTCTTTTACAATTTCAGGCACAAAAATCTCCAAAATTGCCTGCAAAACAGCGCTTTTTTAGCTGTATTTCAGCCCAAATTAGCGATTTTTGGCTATTTTAGCCCAAAAATTGCGATTTTCTTCTTTTTTTGAGCGTTTTTAGTGCCCAAAATTTTAGCTCAGACCATACATGTACTAGGGGGGGTTTGGGGGGGTTACCCCCCCTGCTGGAAAGCCCAAACCCCCCCCCACACCCCCCCCCCCCCCGAGACAGGTTAAGGGACCCCTCCCCCGACCAAAAAATACAAGTGGTGGTAGTGGCTCCAGTATTAACAAACTGGGTCAGAAATCACTAATTTTTAGCCTAAAATTCACTTGAAAAGCCTTTGGAAACCGAATTTGGCGTTTCCACTGCTGATATTGAAGAAAAATCGGTGTTTTTGGAAGCTCTTTTTGTCATTTTTTGCTTGTTTTTAGCTTTAAAACGCTATATGGCAGCTTAAAATAGCGATTTTTAGCGTCCTTTTTGAAAAAACGTGCTAAAAACGCATTTCTAGGCGTTTTGGAGCTTTTTGAAATTTGGGACCCCCCACCTGGGCGAAACCCCCCCTCGACCCCCCACCTGAGGAAAAAACCCCCCCTACCCCCCTCCCCCCAGGTCGGCCCGGAGCTGTTACATGTATGGCTCAGACCCCCCGGCCGGCGACAGACCCCCAACCATACATGTAACAGGGGGGTCTGGGGGAGGTCGGCCCCCCACCCGACTTAGGCCAGACCCCCCAGATGGGGACCCCCCCCCCCCCCCCCGAGACGATTTCACCGAGCCCCCCTCCGATTTTTCTGGCAAGTAAATTTTCGAGCATTTTTTTGCACTTTCACACACAAAAATTGCCAAAATCGCCTGCAAAACAGCACTTTTTAGCTGTATTTCAGCCCAAATCAGCGATTTTTAGGCCAAAAATTGCGATTTTTCTCGATTTTTGAGCGTTTTTAGTGCCCACCCCTCCCCCAAAATTTTGGCTCAGACCCCCCCCGGCCGGCGGCAGACCCCCCAACCCCTATCCCCCATCGGCGGATGACCTGTTACATGTATGCTAGAAACCCATCAGTGGCACGCTCCCCGAAACTGGTATATAAATCGTAAAAAAGCGCCAATTTGGGATCAAATGCAGCTAAAAACTGCTGTTAGAGCCTTTTAGTACCTGAAATTTTAAAAGAAAACGCGAAGATTTGCTGAAAAAATCGTAAGAGGGGTCCCTCCCTGATAGGGGATTTTGGCCTTTGTGGGGTGGACACAATACCCCACCGCATACATGTAACAGGGGGGTCTACCCCCACCCGACTTTGGCCAGACCCCCCGGTTGGGAGGACCCGCCCCCCCCCCGAGACGATTTTCCCGACCCCCTCCGATTTTTCTGGCAAGTAATTTATGAGCAATTTTTTGTGATTCTTTACAATTTCAGACGCAAAAATTTCCAAAATCGCCTGGAAAACAGCACTTTTATAGCTGTATTTCAGCCCACATTAGCGATTTTTGGCGATTTTTTTATTTTTGAGCATTTTTTAGTGCCCGACCCCCCTCCCAAAATTTTGGCTCAGACCTCCCCGGCCGGCGCCAGACCCCCAACCCCCCTCCCCCACCGGACCATTCTCTTACATGCATGTCGTTGTTAATGTCAAAGGTCATACATGTACTAGATTGGTTTTGGGGGTTACCACCCTAGCTGAAAAGGCCAAACCCCCTCTCCCCGCGACTGGTTACGGGTACCCCCCCCCCGACCGAAAAATACAAATACAAGTACTAGTAGTGGCTCCAGTTCTACCAAACTGGCTCAGAAAACACTAATTTTTAGCCTAAAATGCGCTTTAAAAGCCTTTGGAAACCGAATTTATCGTTTCCACTGCTGATATTTAAGAGAAATCGAGGTTTTTGGGAGCCCATTTTGTCATTTTTTCCTTCTTTTTAGCTGTATTTGACAGCTTAAAATAGCGATTTTTAGCGTCCTTACTGAAAAACGTCTGGGCGAAACCCCCCTCAACCCCCCCACCTGAGGAAGCCCCCCTACCCCCCTCCTCGACCCCCACCTGAGGAAACCCCCTATCCCCCTCCCCCGGAGCTGTTACACGTATGACAAAGGTGATATATCACATACAGTTGGTCTTGCAAAAGTTTAACCGCTCTACAGAAAAACTGAATTTTCGCTGATTTGTTGGAAGTAATTGGCAAGTATTACAGTCCGGAACTTAACGCCGTTTATAGTACTACTGGCTCCATATATGGGGTGCAGGTACCTAACTATGTGGTACCGGTGTTAGGCTAGTGTTGCAACCTATTTGGTACCCCCACGTTCGGGACTGTGGTGGTATATAATGGAATGGCCATCTTGCTGCGTGTACCTTACAACTATATTAACGTAGACTATTTTAGGTGCTACAGATCGACCCGGAAACCCCTCTGGAGCAAGCTAAGAAACAGTACAAAAAGGTTTGTCTGTGCATATTTTCTGTCCAGCTATTATTTTAACCATACATGTAACAGGTCATCCGCCGATGGGGGGAGGGGGGGTGGGGGGGTCTGGGGCCGGCCGGGGGGGGGGTCTGAGCCAAAATTTTGGGGGAGGGGGGGTGGGCACTAAAAAAAACGCTCAAAAATCGAGAAAAATCGCAATTTTTTGGCTAAAAATTGCCAAAAATCGCTAATTTGGGCTGAAATACAGCTAAAAAGTGCTGTTTTGCAGGCGATTTTGGCAATTTTTGTGCGTGAAAGTGTAAAAAATTGCAAAAATTTGCTCGAAAATTTACTTGCCAGAAAAAATCGGGGGGGGGGGGGGGTCGGTGAAATCGTCTCGGGGGGGGGGGGGGGGGGGGGGTCGCCATCCGGGGGGTCTGGCCTAAGTCGGGTGGGGGGGCAGACCCCCCCAGACCCCCCTGTTACATGTATGATTTTAACCCATCTGTCGGTTCGATCGATGCAATTGGTTGCGACGATTTTCAACTTGTTGAAAGTTTATATGAAGATTTTTATTTATTACAACGTACATGCATACATGGGCCGGAAAAATCCGGAGGGGGGTAGGGGGGGTTGGAGATCTCGGGGGGGGGGGGGGTCCCCCGAAAAAAGGCCAAAAAACGCCTATTTTGCCTTAAATAAGCGAAAATTTCCTCCCTCCGGCCGAGGGGGTGGTATGGCCGGCCGAGGGGGGTATGGCCGGCCGAGGGGGAGAGGTATACCCCCTTACCCCCCGGCCCATGTATGCGTACATGAACACCGGACAGACTAGTAAAGAACCCATAAAGGGCCACATGCGAGGCAATCGCTGGGGTCGAAACCCTACTATGTGTCTAACGCTGGGTGCATGGCAGGCTGAGTTGCTACCACTACACCATAGACCACAGATTTTAATAGATTACGCAAAGGCTTTTCTAACAAAACGTACTCTATAGTGTTCACTAGGTACATTTGTTTCTGAAAGTTCTGTTGAACGTTTAAAACAATGTTTTTTGTTTTCAGCTTTCACTACTGATTCACCCCGACAAAAATCCGGACGATCGCGACAGGGCCGACAAAGCTTTCGATAGTACTTGGTTTGTTTGACTGTTTACACCTACCCTTCCTGTCATGTACTGCTAGGAAATCACTAATTTTCAGCTTAAAAAACACGTGGTGCTTGTTAAAAACCTTACATCTAGCAGGACCAAAATGCGAAAGTGGCCTTTTTTGGCGAATTTCAGCTTTTTGGGGGTTTGAAATGGGATACGATCACTTGGCCGAAAATCATTTCGCCGAAAATCAGTTGGCCGAATACGTTTCGCCGAATGTTCAGTTGGCCGAAAATCAGTTCGCCGACTGTACGATTCGCCGAATGTTCAGTTCGCCGAAAGTTCAGTTCGCCGAATCAAAAAATAATATGTTCAGGTAGGTTTAATGGTTGCCTGTGCGTTTAATGTGATTCGTTCAATTGGCGCAGCCATTTTATTTCATACACGCATGCATAATGATAGCAATACATCTATAAGATAGATACAGGACATGACAACATCCAAAAAATAACAAACAGTAGGGACCAACCTTTTGAGGAACAATCATAAAAATACACACCCGGAAATAGCGTACAAAAAGCAGTAACATATCACTGAGACAAGTACAGAGTCAGTAAGACAAGTTGTGTGCGATGCCTCTAAGGTACCTTATGACGTCGCGATCTTGGTATGTGTTGGCGATTGTGTAAAGCGTCTGTTCCAACCGACGATACACGGGTTTGGTGGGAGGCGGTCGCACGCCGGCCGCCTGCAGCTCAATGATGTTTTGTCGCAGTTTCTGTTCTGTGCGCAGTCCTGTAACTGGCAATATAGTTATGTCACATCTGCTCTGTCATTTTCAGGTTAAGTTACCCTCAATGAGTTTCCATACTGTTGGATGGCTCATCTGCAACAGTGCCTTCAAGTGCCGGTGAAAGGCCTCCACCACGTTGTTTGTACGAGCCTGACCATTCATCACGCGTTCGTAAACATTCCAAAGCCGTGGCGGGAACATCGGCACTCGTCTTCCGGGACCCACGCGATTCGGTCGGCCTATATAGGTGTCCTCAAAGTAGTCCATGAACGGTTCTAGCAGGTTGGCCATCTCACCGTCTCCCTCAATATGCTGAAATTGTGTGTAAAGTGAAAGTGTAAAACCAGTAAGAATACCTGGCACAGCTGTTCATAGACTTGAATGACATCATTGACCGGCACGAAAGCAAGAGCAGTTACCATTCTGCAGTGGAGTGCGAACTCTGCATTGTCGCGATATCTTAAACATACACGCCCGTCATCCCCCTACTGTACATCGATTTCTAGAAAAATACCTCATTTGGAGTCCAAGATCTTGCAGTTTGCGGTAGTGGCTTTGGGCCAGGTGAAGCAGACAACTGCCCTGTTCAGCGTGTGGGAAATGCTGCGTGAATGCATTTATGGCCGCCATTTCAAAATCGGTCATGACGTGGTGAGGGTACAGGTTTGCACTCCGTGCAGTTGCTCAAAACCGACAAATTGTGCTCAGTTGAGAAGATCAGAACGCGGTCCCGCGGGTTTCGATTTTCATCTGTTGCGCTATCGAAAAGCAGAAAGGGGACAACTAAATATTTTTTGATTCGGCGAACTGAACTTTCGGCAAACTGAACATTCGGCGAATCGTACAGTCGGCGAACTGATTTTCGGCCAACTGATTTTCGGCCAACTGAACATTCGGCGAAACGTATTCGGCCAACTGATTTTCGGCGAAATGATTTTTGGCCAAGTGAACCCAACCCGTTTGAAATAACTCGCGATCAACTGAACTGATTTGGCTGAAATTCAATTATAACGGTGTAAAATTTAGTTTTACATCGATTGAGATGCATAAGAAAGAACCCTGAAAAGTTGACCCTTATACCGTAATCCCGGTTTTTCCAAGGTTAGGTCATTTGATTTTTTTCTGCTAGAGTAGGTGGACCTAATTTGGGTCGGAAAACCGACTTTATGCCGTCTCACTCTCTACTGTTTATGGTACCGGCACTATATATATACCTTCGTATTGGTACCGTTTGGGGCCTGTGGTGGTACCATCCCTACCTTCCCATCAGTCTTTTAGCCTTTTTGGAATCGTTGACCAGCCATATTGTGTCGTTTATATAGGAAACCGGTACTAGCATACATGTACTAGGGGGGTTTGGGTAGCGATCGACCGGAACCAAAATTTTCGCCGGAACCGGAACCGGAACCGGAACCACCCAGTTCCGGCCGGAACCGGAACCGGAACCGGAACTTTTTCAATATTTGGTCCAAAATTTATAGAAACGTATTTATAGGCACGTCGTGTACAAATTCCTGTTATAAACATCAGCAGAAGTTCAAATCAACAACAGAATACAGACTTTTCAATAACAGTAGTCAAGAGCACGCAAATTGTACTTCAGAAAGAGAAGCTTTTCAACATTTTCAGGTTTCAGCTTTGATCTGTCACCTTCGGAGATGTTTTTAGCTGCCTTAAAGGCACAGTTGTTAAATTTTTTTTTGAAGGCCAAAAATTTTTGTTTTTTTTAAAAATTTAAAAAAAAATTTTTGAAAATCGTCTTAAATGGGTCCAGCATGCTAGTACAGATACTTACAACAAATTTTCCACTTTTTGCACCTTAAGTCAGTTGAGAAACCTGTTCAAAAACGACAATACAGCTCTAAACGCTGCCTGTAACTGCATAATTTCACCGAAAATTGTCTTTAGTGGCACTTCTAATGATGCATAACATGGAAAACTGCATAATTTCTCCCCATTCATGCAAATTCAAGCTGTGCACTTTATTAAACAGACGCAATAATACTTGATGTAACTGAATATCCATCGAAAATAGTGAATGAAAAAGTTCCGGTTCCGGTACCCTTTTTCACCGGAACCGGACCGGAACCGGAACCGCCAGTTCCGGCCGGAACCGGAACCGGAACCGGAATTCCGGTCGATCGCTAGGTTTGGGGGTTACCCCCTGCTGGAAAGGCCAACCCCCCTCACCCCCATCCCCCCGAGACAGGTTAAGGGACCCCCGACCAAAAAATACAAGTACTAGTAGTGGCTCCAGTATTAACAAACTGGGTCGCAAATCACTAATTTTTAGCCTAAAATTCACTTGAAAAGCCTTTGGAAACCGAATTTGGCGTTTCCACTGCTGATATTTAAGAAAAATCGGTGTTTTTGGAAGCTCTTTTTGTCATTTTTTGCTTCTTGTTTTTAGCTTTAAAGCGCTATTTGACAGCTTAAAATAGCGATTTTTAGCGTCCTTACTGAGAAAAGCGTGCTAGGCTTTTCGAAATTTGGGACCCCCCACCTGGGCGAAACCCACCACCTGAGGAAACCCCTCCCTCCCCCGCCGGCACAGTTGGTGTAGTGGTTTAGGCCGCATAGGCGCTGTGCGCGACGTCGTGCGCTCATCCTTGCGGCGCGGCAAGTTTCTTGCCGCAAAGAGTTGGTCGTCGGCACAAAGCCCAACCCAGGCTACCGAAAGCTGGTGACAGCGAGTAGGTAAATGGGAACCGACTGGAGCTGCCGTTGCACCCGAAAGCTACAATAGCAACCACACATGTGTTGGGACATATGGAACGGGGACAGCTACAACTGAGACCCGACCAGACTGACACCGAGCATGTGTTTAGGCTAGTAGTGAAGGAAGGGTGAAATTTTGGGAGGGTGGTTGGGCACTAACAAACGCTCAAAATCGCTAATTTGGGCCGAAATACAGCTAAAAAGTGCTGTTTTGCAGGCAATTTTTGCGTCTGCAATTGTAAACAATCGCAAAAATTGCTTGCCGGAAAAATCGGAGGCGGGTCGGCAAAATCGTGTCGGGGGTCTGGCCTAAGTCGGGTGGGGGGCAGACCCCAGACCCCCTGTTACGTGTATGATATATAGTGCTGATACAGGTACCAATGCCTAGGTAGAGGTACCTTAAGGTGCCGGTACCGTATTATGGTACGACGACCGTGACCAAACGTGGAGCCAGCATGTATGGTACCGGTACCATAAACGGCGTTAAGTGCCTGAGTGTAGAAGTACTAGTAGTGTATTTTGCGGTCGGGGTCCCTAAACTGTCTGGCCTAAAGGGGTGAGGGGGTTAGGTTAGGTGTAGCTGGGGGGGGGGGAAATCAGGGAAGCCCAGAAATGGACTATACATTAATTAATTAACTTTCTTATGACTATACGACTCCGGAACGTGCCCTATACTGATGCGTACCCCTAGGGGTATTTTTATACTTGGAAAACAGGCCCTCCGGGGCGTGCCCCGTACTGAAGCGTCCCCTAGGGGTATTTTTATGTTTTTAAAACAGGCCCTCCGGAGCGTGCCTATACTAATGCGTCCGCCTAGGGGTATTTTTATGTTTTTAAAACAGGCCCCCCCCGCAGCGTGCCCTATACTGATGCGTCCCCTAGGGGAATTTTTATGTTTTGCCAAAAAAATTTTCGATAATCGATATTCATCGATAGAAATCGTTAATTTATAATTAATTATGATCATTAAACACATTAGTTTTTGTTTGGGATCGGTTCCTGATTCCCCCCCCCCCCCAGCTACACCTGATCCGCTCTTTCTAACTAAGGGGTAACTCCAGACTACTCTAGTACGTGTGGTTTACATTAGAGTGCGAACTGGTATTGGGTATTGGGTATTGGGTGTATTGGGGTGTTTTCCAGGTATTGGGTATTGGGTATTGGGGTTTTTACCCCCCAATACCCAATACTAAATTGGACAATTAAAAATAGAGAAAAATCGATGTTGATCTGAAAAAGTGATCTGAAAAAATCGAAAACGTTGATCGATGATTCGGTTTAGCAAGCTGTTTTCGCGTTAAGGAGCGTCCATAAACGACGCCGTTCGAAAATCCCGTTTTTTCCAAGCCCCTCCCCCAAAATCGCCTTGCGTCCTTCCTAGGGGACCCCCTCCCCCTAAGACGACGTCGTTTTCGCTTTATCTCATTTCTAATGTAATGTATCTAATGTACCGTATTGTACTAGCACCGTATGTACCCATGGCTATTGCGGTGGTGCACAATTTCCTGCCGAGTTAGGAAAAAAATCGCCGGAAGTAAGAAACACGACTGAATTACGAAATATTTAGTACCAAAACTGTTAATTTCCGCTAATTTTACGCCTAAAACGGCTTCTAAATGCTTTCTGAAAGGCTAATTTTTCAAAATTTTCTCGCGGCAGCGGCCCAACTTAGCCTCTTAAAAATTTTAATTGCAGTGCCAACAGTCTTGTGTACACAACTAGAGTGTACCTCTGTCCACTGAAATGAAATTTTTGGCCCAGCTACGCAAGTATTGGGTATTGGGGTATTGGGGGTCTCAGGTATTGGTATTGGGTATTGGGCAGACATGGGCAAAGGGGGGGGGCTGAGGGGGGGTTGACCCCCCTCCAGGCTTCTGACCTCCCCCCCCCCCCCCCCCCGCGACCCCCCCCTCAGGAATTTTTTTGGAAGAAGTTTATATAGAAAATTATGATAAAAATATGCCTGGATTAGGTGTAAATGAGCTCAGAATAGCTAATTTTAGCTTATTTTAACCAAAAACAAGCCAAAAACCTTGATTTTAGCAAAAAATCGGACTTTTTGGCTTACCACCCCCTCAGCCCCCCTCAGGAGCTACTACCCCCCTCAGCCCCCCCCTCAGGAATTGAAAATTCTACCCCCCCTCAGCCGAAATGCTAGCCCATGTCTGGTATTGGGTATTGGGGTATTGGGTTTTTTTAGGTATTGTTCGCACTCTAGTTTACATCATTTTAAGAGTCAGTCTCTGGGCCAATCGAGTTTCAGTATTCAGACCCAAAAATGAAACTGGCGTGGAGGGCTCAAAGTTGGAGGACTAATACGTATGGATAGGTTATATAACCACCGCAAAGGATATCCCGATTCGACGCTCCACGCTCGAGATACGGCCTTCTGAAAATCGGTCCGCTTAACTATGGGACCAAAATTTTAAAATCGAATTTCTAGCGCACTAATCAGTGGTGGGACTGAAAAATTGGGGGTGTAGGGTAACTTTTAGAGTACTTTCAGAATCAACGGTCGAATTCCATTTTCAATGAAAAAAATTTTTTTCGACCCCATTTGGAGCCCCCTAGCTGGTCTGGAACCCCCTACACCGTTTTTTTATTTCAGAATATTGTAGCTCTATCAATTCCCTACAGTTTGGTACGTATAAGCCATATTGGCTGACCCGTGGAAGAAAGTGGTGAAATATGGCTTCAAATTTGAAAAATCCTCAAATTTTTAGTTTTGGTACTGCACCAAAATTTCCTGGTGGAGTTTCTAGCGCACTAATCAGCGTTGGGACTTAAAAATTGGGGGTTTAGGGTAACTTTTAGAGTACTTTCAGAATCAATGGTCGAATTCCATTTTCAACGAAAAAAAATTTTTCCAGCATTTGGGGCCCCTAGCTCACTTGCCTGAAACGGGGGGTTCCAGACGAGCTAGGGGCTCCAAAGACGGTCGAAAAAAATTATTTTCGTTGAAAATGGAATTCGACCGCTGATTCTGAAAGTTCTCTAAAAGTTACCCTAAACCCCCAATTTTTAAGTCCCAACACTGATTATTGCGCTAGAAACTCCAGCAGAAAATTTTGGTGCAGTACCAAAACTAAAAATTTGAGGATTTTTCAACGTTGAAGCCATATTTCACCACTTTCTTCCACGGGTCAGCCAATGTGGCTTATACCAAACTGTAGGGAATGGATAGCGCTACAATATTCTGAAATAAAAAAAAACGGTGTAGGGGGTTCCAGACGAGCTAGGGGGCTCCAAAGGGGGTCGTAAAAATTTTTTTTCATTGAAAATGGAATTCGACCGTTGATTCTGAAAGTACTCTAAAAGTTACCCTAAACCCCCAATTTTTAAGCCCCAACACTGATTAGTGCGCTAGAAATTCGATTTTGAAATTTTGGTCCCATAGTTAAGCGGACCGATTTTCAGAAGGCCGTATCTCGAGCTTGGAGCGTCAAATCGGGTTATCCTTTGCGGTGGTTATATAACCTATCCATACGTATTAGTCATCCAACTTTGAGCCCTCCATGCCAAAGTTTCATTTTTGGGGTCTGAATATGGCAAAGGACCAAGACTCGATCGGTTCAGAGACTGACTCTTAAACACTTTCAACTTTAACTAGAATGTAGTACCAGTATTTTAGCACACTCGGTAGATTTTGAACGATTTTCAAAGATTATAAGCAAAGAAAATTTGACCTTCACTGACGTCACTTTCATAAGATCTCTGCGTCTCTTTTTTTCAAGTGCTCACGTTTCAGTAGTTAAGAAAGCTGTGGCCACCGTAGAAGACCCAGATGAACTGGATAGGTGCAAACAGGTTGTGGAAGAAGCCAAGGCCAGGACCGATATTATGGTAGACCTGCGTTTTCTGGCGTCCTTCCTGGGGTTGAGCCTTGACTGATTCGGAAGTCGGCGGTGTTTTGGCTACTAACAACAACAAGCTCCGTTTTCTTTGATTCTTCCTTTTTTGCTTTTAACCTAATTATCATCAGTATTGGCCTGCAACACCTTCTCAACAACATACACGTAGGAGGGGCATCTATACCTCCCACTCCACTTAAACCTGACTCCCTCCGCCCGGGCACACCCCAGACGATTTTGCCTGGGAAGTGATTTTTGTCGGCAAATTTTTTAGAATTTCAGACACTATGGTTGCTAAAATCCCTTTTTAGCTGTATTCATACATGTAACAGCTCTGGACCGACCTGGGGGGAGGGTAGGGGGGGGGGGGGGGTTTCCTCAGATGGGGGTCGAGGGGGGGGTTCGTCCTGAGGGGGGCCAAAATTTAAAAAACTTCTGGACGCCTGGAATTACGTTTTTAGCACTTTCTTTTTTTCAGTAAGGACGCTAAAAATCGCTATTTTAAGCTGCCAAATAGCGTTTTAGTGCTAAAAACAAGAAGCAAAAAATGACAAAAAGAGCTTCCAAACACACCGATTTTTCTTAAATATCAGCAGTGGAAATTCCAAATTCGGTTTCGAAAGGCTTTTCAAGTGAATTTCAGGCTAAAAATTAGTGATTTCTGACCCAGTTTGTTAATACTGGAGCCACCACTAGTACTTGTATTTTTTGGTCGGGGGAGGGGTCCCTTAACCTGTCTCGGGGGGTGAGGGGGGTTTGGCCTTTCCAGCAGGTGGGGTAACCCCCCCAACCTCCCCTAGTACATGTATTACAGCCCAAATTATCGGTATTTGACGACTTTTGCGATTTCTGACCGTTTCAATCCCTTCCCTAGCTAGATTGTGGACTCAAAGCTGTCGGTGCCAGAGCCGCCCAACCACCAACGCCATCGGCGGATGACCTGTGTCACAGGCAGGCACTTAACGCCGTTTATGGTGCCGACACCATATCAGCTGCCGATACCATATAATGGTAGCGGTACCTAGGGTAGTTTTACCAACCAATGTGTGGGGTAGCATGGTATCCCCCACGTTCGGGGCCTGTGGTGGTACCAATATGGTACCACTCTGTTCAGATTTCGTACAATATATGGTACCGGCACCCATGGCTATGGGTAGGGGTACCATATATATGGTACCACTACAGTCGCCGAAGGTGGGGGTACCATGGTACCACCATACCCTAGGTACCGGTACCATATATGGTGTCGGCACCTTATATGGTGTCGGTACCATAAACGGCGTTAAGTGCCTGACTGTGTTACGTCAAGAATGTATGTATAAGCAGAATGTGGCACTCTGTGGTGGCCAACAAAATTTTGGAAGGGCGGCCGACGAAGAACTCCTAAGGCGCCGTATTGCAATCGAACCCGATTTTGGCCGCTTGTGGTTGCCACTGCTGCCGTATGAACATTATTGATGCTTAAGATTATGCAAGAAAACTGAAAGACGTTGAGCGAAATGCACAACAACCATACATGTGCATGGTCGGCGGCTCAGAGGGGGACGGCCAGGTCTCCGTGCGTAGTTGCCTGGATATAGGTCCTAATTTTCGGTGGGAAATTCAAGATTTGGCGGGAAATTTGAATTTTTGACCAAAATTTTTGGCGCAAAATTCGAAATTTTTGCATAAAATTCAAAATTTTGCGGTAAAAATGAAATTTTCGATAAAAAATTGCCATAAAAACCACTTTTCTGACAGAAACATTGTCAAAAAATCGAAAATTTCCGGGAAAATTTGAAGAAATTTCGGATTTGGTGCGTAGTTGCCTGGAGGAAGAGTGCGTAGTTGCGTAGTTGCCAAAATTGATTTCTGTGGCTTAAAAACGCATCTGGAGGCTTTCTAGCAGCCTCTAGCAACATTTGGTAGATTTTCATTTTCGTCCCCCCCCTGGGCACCCCCCATGCACATGTATGGCAACAACGTTTTGTTCGTTTGTCTTGTGCACACTAGGGACTAGAGAGTTTCTGTTAAAAATGCGTGGTTGGCGCTGCCGGCTGCAAACAAAACGTATCGCATGATTTCTTTTTCCAACCCTCTTTTTGCTTCTCATCCCTAGCTGCTATACAAGTGAAAGTTTGAGTACAAGCATAGACTTGTCTTTTTTCGACATATCTCAATCAGTGATTTCCTTTTTTATCGGAATGGACGCAAGTCACAATTAATAAATAGGTTCTGCTTAATAAGTTGGAAGCTATGGTATTTAATGATTTTTAGATCTGACTTACTACTGTTTAAGTGAAAAATAGTAGAAAGGCAAACAAGGAAAATGCAGCAATTATTACTGTTGGTGTTTGTTTTATGCGTCGCTTTGTCGTCAATAACGCACACCAGTATTTGCACAGTTGAGCTAATGTCCAATACAGGGTGGGTAAAAAACAACTCAGCAGATAGTTTACTGCACAGTTGTTAAAAAAAAATTTTTTTTGAAGGCCAAAAATTTTTGTTTTTTTTTTAAATTTAAAAAAAAAATTTTTTTTTTTGAAAATCGTCTTAAGGGGTCCAGTGTGCTAGTACAGGCACTTACAAAAAAATTTCCACTTTTGCACCTCAAGTCAGTTAAGAAACCTGTTCGAAAACGCCAATACAGGTCTAAACACTGCCTGTAACTGCATAATTTCACCAAAAATTGTCTTTAGAGGCACTTCTAGGTGAACCTAAGGAAGGATTTCTTATGCAGTCGCTGCTAGACTCAGTATTATGCAAGTTGCTAGATAAAATGTTGGCTGCTAACAAAGAATTTACAAAAAATTGCATGTATTTACGTGAATTTTCGCACTTTTTTCCTTAATTTGCATATTGATTTTTCAAAAAAAAAATTTTTTTTTGAGCCTTCAAAAAAAAAGCTTTTTTTTTTAAAAAAAAGTCTTTTTTTTTAAAAAAAAAGTCTTTTTTTTTTAATTTTTGACCCTAACAACTGTGGTTTACTGTAGCATTCGTAAATCTAAACCGATTCGAATGAATCCCTTTTTGAATGAAAGAAAGATAAATTCTGGAAAAAATGGTGAAAATTTTATCAAGATACTTTGCTTAGTTCCCGAGATACTTACGCTCAAAGTCAGAACAGACTTCGGCAATGAACAAGAGCGTACTTGTAACAGGGCTCTGCCCGACTTAGGCCAGACCCCCTCCGATTTTCTGGTAAGTAATTTTTAAGCAGATTTTTCCAATTTTTTGCAATTTCAGACACAAAAATTGCCAAAATCGCCTGTAAAACGGCACTTTTTACATATATTTCAGCCCAAATTAGCGATTTTTGACGTTTTTAGCTGAAAAATAGCGATCTTTTTGATTTTTAAGCGTTTTTTAGTGCCCAACCCCCAAAAAAAGGTTGGGCTCAGACCCCCGGCCGGCGCCAGACCCACAACCCCCTCCCCTTCGGCGGATGACCTGCTACATGTATGAACAAGAGTGATTCCGTTACACTTCATAATAAAACAGATTTCTACAGCTAAGGGCTAAGGTCACGAGGCTTTACTGTGACACAGACGCTCGGTTACTTCACCGGTAAAGTCTAATTAACCCCAGCAGTAGGAATCCGAGCGTGTGTGTTACCAGTAAAGCCTCGTGACGTTAGTCCTTAGCTGTAGGAATCTGTTTTATTATGAAGTGTGTCGTGTGAGTGTGTACGTATGTATCGGCAATTGCGTTTTAGGTGTGAATGATATTAGCATAGAGCGGTGCATCCACAGAGCTGCAACGGAATCGCTCTAGTTCATTACCAAAGTCTCTGATTTTGTTTTGCGGGCAAATATCTCAGGAACCAAGCAGAATATCTTATTTAAGAGTCAGTCTCTGAACCGATCGAGTTTTGCCCCTTTGCCCTATTCAGACCAAAAATTGAAACTTTGGCGCAGGAAGTTGAAAGTTGGTGCACTGATACCCCTTGATGAGTTGTTAAACCACTGCAAAGGAATATCGAATTCGACGCTCCACGCTCGAGATATAAGCCCGCGAAAATCGGCTCTCTTAACTATGGGACCAAAATTTCAAACTCGCATTTCTAACTTACCAGTTGGACTTTGAAGTTGAAAATTGTGGATTTTACATAACTTTTTGAGTACTTTAAGATTACGTAGTCCAATTTCACTTTTGAGGAAAAAAATTTTTTTCGGCCTCCTTTGGCGCCCCATAGCTCGTCTGCAACCCCCCTAGTCATATCTTTTTATTTCAGATTCTTGTAGCGCCATCAATTAGCTACCTTTTGGTATAAAATACGTCGAGCCAGCTGCCCGCGTTTTTGAGAAATATGGCTTCAAATTTGAAAAACCCCGAATTTTTGCATTATTTTTTGTGCATAAAATTTCCAACTCTGATTTCTAACCTACCAGTAGGACTTTGAAGTTAAAAATTATAGTTTTTACACAACTTTTTGAGTACTTTAAGATTACGCAGTCCTATTTCGCTTTTGAGTAAAAAAATTTTTTAGACCTCCTTTGGCGCCCTATAGCTCGTCTGCAGCCCCCCTAGTCATATCTTTTTATTTCAGATTATTGTAGCTCTATCAATTAGCTACCTTTTGGTATAAAGTACGTCGAGCCAGCTGCCCGCGGTTTTTTGAGAAATATTCACTCTAACCATGAAGAGACAAGGTTTTTTAGTTTAGTTTCAGCAACAGATTTTTATTCACCTTCATCATCTTCTTGCATAGCACTTCTTGCTGTCACATAGTTTTGCCATACTATGTCATCAACGCTTTCATAGATTTCGTCTGAGTCAAATTCGAAACGATTCACATAAGCGTAAGTCACGGAATTTTCTGGAGTCTCTGACTCCATTTCTGGGTCAAGCACTTCTGGAACAATTTCAGAAACTTCTGAACTCGCACTTGTTGTTGTTGTGGTGGTGATGCCTTTTGGGGTTGGCTGCATATGAACAGTAATGCTATTGCGATACAGTGTGGACCACATCTTCATAAATGTTACAAAATCCCTAATCCCTAATCCCAAATCGCTCCCTAAATAAGAGTTGGAAATTTTATGCACAAAAAATAATGCAGAAATTCGGGGTTTTTCAACTTTGAAGCCAAATTTCTCAAAAACGCGGGCAGCTGGCTTGACGTATTTTGTACCAAAACGTAGCTAATTGATAGCGCTACAATAATCTGCAATAAAAAGATATGACTAGGGGGGTGTTGCAGACGAGCTATGGGGCGCCGAAGGAGGTCGAAAAAAATTTTTTCCTCAAAAGTGAAATTGGACTACGTAATCTTAAAGTACTCAAAAAGTTGTGTAAAAACTGTAATTTTTAACTTCAAAGTCCTACTGGTAGGTTAGAAATCAGAGTTGGAAATTTTATGCCCAAAAAATAATGCAAAAATTCGGGGTTTTTCAAATTTGAAGCCATATTTCTCAAAAACGCGGGCAGCTGGCTTGACGTATTTTGTACCAAAACGTAGCTAATTGATAGCGCTACAATAATCTGCAATAAAAAGATATGACTAGGGGGTGTTGCAGACGAGCTATGGGGCGCCGAAGGAGGTCGAAAAAAATTTTTTCCTCAAAAGTGAAATTGGACTACGTAATCTTAAAGTACTCAAAAAGTTATGTAAAAACTGTAATTTTTAACTTCAAAGTCCTACTGGTAGGTTAGAAATCAGAGTTGGAAATTTTATGCCCAAAAAATAATGCAAAAATTCGGGGTTTTTCAACTTTGAAGCCAAATTTCTCAAAAACGCGGGCAGCTGGCTTGACGTATTTTGTACCAAAACGTAGCTAATTGATAGCGCTACAATAATCTGCAATAAAAAGATATGACTAGGGGGGTGTTGCAGACGAGCTATGGGGCGCCGAAGGAGGTCGAAAAAATTTTTTTCCTCAAAAGTGAAATTGGACTACGTAATCTTAAAGTACTCAAAAAGTTATGTAAAATCCACAATTTTCAACTTCAAACTCCAACTGGTAAGTTAGAAATGCGAGTTTGAAATTTTGGTCCCATAGTTAAGAGAGCCGATTTTCGCGGGCTTATATCTCGAGCGTGGAGCGTCGAATTCGATATTCCTTTGCAGTGGTTTAACAACTCATCAAGGGGTATCAGTGCACCAACTTTCAACTTCCTGCGCCAAAGTTTCAATTTTGGGTCTGAAGAATGAGACTCGATCGGTTCAGAGACTGACTCTTAACATTGCACCTATCTATCCGTCAAGAATTTATTTGTCTTTCATTCAAAAAAGATTCTTTTAAATCGGTTGAGATTTGCAGCAAAAAATCTGCTGGGTTGTTTTCTGACGCACCCTGTATAGATGTTTACAGTCATTGTTGAGTCGAATATCAACTGCTTATTTCGGAAGAGAACCCTGCTGAATTTGTTGAAAACTCTCGCTAACAGCCAAAATCCGGTTCGATTGCAATACGGCGCCTTAAGAGTGATTCGGAGGGACGGAGGGAGGGTGACAGAAATTCGCTACCTAACTCTCCCAAAATTTTGTTGCAGCGCATGCCCACGCTCTGCTAGCGGTAGAGTGTCACATTCTTGCTTATACAGTTCTGGTTATGCTTCTCAGCCCGGCCAAATCTGTGCGCCGCTCCAAATTGGCAAGAGAAATAATAAGTGAAGTCTTACTGATTGGCTAGCTTTATTTATTTTCAGGTACAGGAGAAGCGAAAGAAGCAGAAAAAGGAGGGCAAAGGCTCAATAGTGGATGAAGATGAGCCGGAAAAGGTTTTCTGTCGTCCTTTTCGCTGCTTTCATTCTGCCCAATACCTTATATAGCTGTTGGCAGGGCCAGGCCAACCTGCGCACAAAGTATTAGAACATAAATAAATAGTTTTCTGCCGTTTTCACTTCAAGCTGTGTCTGCGCCCATTTGAAAGGCTCTGAAAATTTCCGAAAATCGCCTGACTTTCTCCTGATCCCGTGACAAATTTTGAATCCGTCGACATTCCCCTGACCGAACGAACCCTGATCATGGGCCGAAAAATTGCGTTCCACAAAAATGGGAGGGGAATAATGGTCTACAGAGTAAAGGGGGAAAAGCCGAAAACCCTCTATTACAGTCAGGCCATACCTAGGGTACCGGTACCTAGGGTAGTGGTACCATATATGGTACCACCACCGGCCCCGAACGTGGGGTACCATTACCCTCTCGGTACCGGTATCATATGGTAGTGGCACCTTATATGGTGTCGGTGCCATGAAAGACGTTAAGTGCCTGACTGTATTACCCAATAGTACAAGATGGCGAGTTGTTTATTATTCTAATTTTTAGTATAAGCGTGCAATCTGGAGCATGACCTGTAAACTATTTGCCGATCGCGAGCGAAAGCGGAAGCAGCTGGAGGATCGGGCCAACGAAGAAAAGTAGATAGTGCTTTATGCAAATTTTTTCTTACCACCTACTTTGCTTGCATAGTAAATGGAAGAGTGTTACAGAAAGAGAAAAGCAGAGGAAGCGTTGGATACGGCTGAAGAGAAGAGAATGCAGGAGGAGTGGACGAAAAATTATGAGGTAACAACAGCATACATGGGCCGGAAAAATCTGGACGGGGGTCTGGAGATCTCGGGGGGGGGGGGATTCCGGAAAAAAGTCCGAAAAACGCCTATTTTGCCTTAAATAAGCGAAAATTTTCTCCCTTTCGGGGGGTATGGCCGGCCGGGTGAGTGCTATTGACCGGAGAGGGGAGGGGTGTAAACCCCCCGCGGCCCATCTATGGGTAACAGAATAATCTTTATAATACACTCTGGGCCACTTATCCATCGCGGCCTGTACTCTTTGTATTATATCAGCATCAGCAGTGAAAACGCCAAATTCGGTTTCCAAAGGCTTTTCAAGCATACATGTCGCTGGGTTTTTCCGTGGGCGGGCACCTTTTTCGAATCCCAAATTGGGTTTTAGGACCAAGTCCAAAGTGGGTTTTGCGACCTTTATTGGGGTAAAAATTGGACTTTGTCGACATTTTCTTAGCGATTCTGGGCCGAGAAATGCTTTGAAACCGTATTTCGACCGAAAAAAAGCGTTAAACCCCTGTTTTTTGGATTTTTTACGTTTTCAAGGTAATTTTAAGCTAAAAGTTAGTGATTTCTGAGCAAATTTGTTAGTACTGGGCTGGGCTAATTTATGGAGGTGTTTTAACCGGTTCTCTTGCAGGAGTCACGTGATGAGCGCGTGACGAGTTGGAGCAAGTTTCAGCACAAGAAAATGAAGAAAGGAAAGGAGGGCAAACCAATTAAAGGTTCCTTTAAACCTCCAAAAACGAAGCCTGAAGAGCGAACGTGACTGGTGTTCTTGCCTTTCTTTCTATTCAATCATAAAATCGTGTCTTTGTAAATCTATTAATTAGTAAAGGTGTAATGTGTCACTTATTTGGCAAAGAACGAAGGCAGAGTTATCGTTTAAGGCTGATTTGTATTTCTGCCAGTCGGGTGGTACTGGCACTTTTTCCAAAACCGCTGCCAACTCTTCTTCAAGTTAGACTGGTTGACTGGCAAAGTGGGTGTGGCATTGCCAGTCTGTTGAAGTCTTAAGTTGGGTTGTCGGTTGGTAGCGAGTTGGAAAAGTGTCAGTACCACCAGACTGGCAGAAGTACAAATCGGTCTTTACGAGTGGCTGTGTACGACGAGAAAAACCTAGTCCCAGTCAATTCAATACTGTAAAAAAAGTCGTGCTTAGGTGAACAGTGTAACAGAGAAGTCGCTTGCTTGAATACTTGTGTGATTATACTACTGTATCATTGTTTGTCTATTAGCCATTGTGTACTGTTGTGTTGTGTTTGCGCCTAACAAGTAAACGGTCTGTTCAATTGATTAGAAGTCCAAACGGGACAGATCTGGCAAGATGACTGCAGCACATGAAGACAGAGTTCCAGCGATCAATAGGTTGCAAGGAGAGAACAATTGGCCCACCTGGAAGAGCCAGATGAAGGACTACTTCGAGGCTACAGAGTTGTGGGACATTGTTTCTGGTGATGAGCTCCCACCACCTGCCCCAGTTGCTTTGCCTGAAGGAGCTGGTCAAGATGATCGTCGAGAGCATGACAGACAGGTGAAAGCGGCAAGAGACTACCGCACACGCTGTGCTCGAGTGAAGAACGTTCTGAACCAGATGGTGAGCGCTGATTTGGCACACTTGATCACAAAGGATGGCTTGGAAACGCCTCGACAGCGCTGGCAAGCATTGGTAGAGAACTTCGATCGCCCATCCCTGTCTAACAAACTGCAGTTGATGTCTCGGTTGCTCAAACTTCGGAAGATCCCTGAGATGTCAGTGGACCAGTTTTTTCGCGAGTTTCAAGATGTCAGTCAAAGGTTGGCGGCACTACAGGCACCAATAGCAGATGACATGCAGGTCGCGATTTTACTAGAGGGATTGCCCGATGACCTTGAGATGCTGCGTGCTTCTTATGTTGCCAAGGGAGATGTCACTTTAGCTGAGCTGCAGGAAGCACTCAGAACAGAAGAAAGTCGACGTCAAGCGCAGACTGTTGCAAGTACAGGTTCATCGGTGATGTACGCTGGAAAGGGCAGCAAAGGCAAAGGCAGCAGCTGGATCAAGACGAAGGGACCGCCAGGGTCGTGCTTCGAGTGTGGTAAGATGGGTCACAGGCAAGCAAGTTGTCCGAGGCAAAGCAGTGAGCAGAAAGTAGGGAAAGACATCAAGAAGAGAGGCCAGACAAGTGCAAACCAAGTACACTTTGATGAAGATGAAGACAACAGTGTCAGTGAGGACGACAAGAGTTACAGTGCTGTCTTTGGAGCAAAGGATCAGACGAGACAGAGAGAGCGCTTCATTATGGATTCTGGTGCTACAAAGCACATGGTTTTCGATAAGTCCGTAATGTGCGATTATGTGAAGTTTTCTCGTGCTGAGCCAGTTGTGCTGGGAGATGGACGTATCTGTAATTCTGTGGGCATTGGTTGTGTTCGGTTGAGATGTTCGCTGAATGGTGGTGATCGTACAATTCCTGTACTCTTGCGTGATGTGTTGCATGTGCCAACTCTTTCTGGTAACTTTGTGTCTGTTCCTGCGATAACAGACAAAGGCAACACAGTCCGATTCAGCAGACGTCAGTGTAAGGTGTTCGACAAGAAAGGTGAGCTGACAAGCATTAGTGACAGAGTGAAGGACGCTTACTTGTTGCGCTGCCAGCTACCGAGTGAACACGAAATGACCAAGTGCCGAGCTGCTTTGTCGTCAGATGGAACGCCAAGTGAGTTAGAGCTGTGGCATCAGAGACTGGCACATTGTGGAGAGACCAAGCCTGGAACGTGTGTGTCATGCGGCTCCAAAGAAGGTATGTGCGCCGGCTGTGGTCTTCTGGGCAGCTGTACAAAGTGCAAAGGATGCAGAGCTTGCGGCAAAGGTGGCGGACCGGAAACGATGGTAGGACCGTGCGGTGCATGTAAGGCCTGCAACGGTGGATGTGGAACGTGTTCGGCCTGTAAGAAATGTGGAGCCAGAGCTTGCAGGGAATGTGGAGCCAAGGCAAGGCTGAAGGGAGCAGGAGATGGTTCAGGTGCTTGTCAAGCACGGAAGGTGTGCAGAGCCTGTAAGGGCAGAAAGAACAAGTCGCTAGTTGGTGAGAATGAGGCAGAAGCAGGTGATGGTGGGAGAGGTTCAAAGAGACACTCCACCAGAAAAGAACCAAGGAAGAAGGCCGCCGAAATGGTGATCCCCCTCGAGATAGTATCTCTTCGGTGTTGCGATGCTCCATTGGAATTTACTAATGTCAGATGAAGCGACTTCGGTGGGAGAATTGTAACAGAGAAGTCGCTTGCTTGAATACTTGTGTGATTATACTACTGTATCATTGTTTGTCTATTAGCCATTGTGTACTGTTGTGTTGTGTTTGCGCCTAACAAGTAAACGGTCTGTTCAAACAGAACATACGTTCTGTATTATTAGAAATAGCAAGCAAATACCTACATACCTCCTACCAACAAACCATACTGATATATCAGTATGCCATCATGTCATCATACTATTCGTCATGAAATGGTCCACTACTATTCATCATTTTGAAGACTTTTGCAAGATTTTCTGATGAATCAATTATTTTATTGTTCATCAAATGCATTGGAATGGTCCAGCACTTCAACTTGACAAATAGGTCTTTTTACTGCACGGCAATTCTGAGCAGTTCCTGATTAACTGTCACGGCGAGCCCAGTCAGTTTATGTGTCTGTGGCACGTTTGTTTTTCGGTTGAACTAAGGAAAATTGGCATAAAAGTTTGTTGAAGAATCATTATTTAATTGTTCCTCAATTTCTGTGATGAATAATTTCTTCAATTCATCATCTTTTGAAGAATTGTAATCGTAAAACGTGAATAACTATTCATCAAAAACAATTCATCAGGCAAAAACGAACCATTGATGAATTTTGCGGTTTGTTGGAAAGAGATACGTACAGTATAGTGATGCAAAATTTTAGAATTTGAATTTCAACTCAATTACAATTAATTAATTGAAATGATTTTCCATGTTTTTCAATTAAATTATTGAACAATGGTAAATTTCAACTGCGCAATATTTTTCAACTGTTTTAAATGCTAAAAGACAGTTTCATACCCAGGAGGACTTAGAAAAATGTCGGCGTAAAACAGAAACGCCTGGCGCTGTCCAGCCAGCACGAGATACTTGTATAAAGATTGCCTTTTACAAAAGACAATTTTTTCTTTGGCAAAATTTACAATTGTAGTACAGTTATGTCTCGTTATCCGGATATTCGCCTTCCGGACAAGATTAGGCCAGGTCCCAATTTTCCCCCATGTTATATGACTCGTTAATCCGGACAGAAGATTTGGGGTCCCAACTTCGAAATTTGTATGGTAAAGTGATTCGTTAATCCGGATTTGGTTAATTTGGACAAAATCCGCGCGCAATTTTTCAATTCAGGTGTGAATTTTCAATTGAATAATGCTTTTCGTTGAGTGAGAAAATGTGATTGCTTTTGCCTTTTTAGGAGCTATAATCAGCCGAAATAAGTTTTTGGGTTTTAATTAGGAGCTACAGCTGCAGAATCTGATATGCAACTAACAAAAAGCTGTCATTTAGGCCTTTGACCTCAAAATAGTGTTTTACCTTTGATTCGTTAATCCGGAAATTCGCTAATCCGGACAAAATTGGCCGGTCCCAACTTGTCCGGATTAACGAGACATGACTAATGAGTGACAAACGATATGTAGGTTTTGTTTTGAACTCATTTGCACCTCTAATACTTACTCATTGCCTTACATTTACCATTGGAAGTAGTTGAAAATATAATTGGAATTCTGGGCGAATTTTAATTAAACTACAATTAAATTATGGCCAAACTTTTGTATTTAAATTCAATTAAATTGAATTGAATTGAAATTAAAAAACGACTCAATTCTACGAATTTCAATTACAAGTAAATTAATTTTTTACATCACTAATACAGTACAGAGACTCAAACAGTGAGCCCCCAGAGCAAACTAAGCATGACAGAAAAAATGAAAGTATACAGGTAGTAGGATATTTTATTCTGGGCTTTTACTCACAAACTCAATACTGAGTCTTCCATCGATTGACTTTACCAAAGCTTAAAGGTGAAAAGTCACCTTGTCTTCCTATTTTGCTCATCTTCAAGCTGTTCCTGTCGCCAATAGAGGCAACACTCAATATTGAGCTTGTGAGTACAACAAACCCAGAATAAAATATCCTACATATCCGTATACTTTCATTTTGTTCTGATCGTGTGTAGGTAGTTTAGTTTACATTACATATATCATTGTTTAGCATCTTGCACATACTTTATGACGCTCGTCTGATGCGTGTGGGTTTGAGGTCTTTCAAAGTAATATAGCTACTGTTATAAAAGTATCACAAAACGCACCCATTTTGGGTACGGGTAAGTATTTTGAGAGGCCCAATTTTTGGGTACGAGTACGAGTAAGTATTGCCAAAAATACCCAAGTGTACTCGAGTATGAGTATTTTTGGGTATTTTCCAGGCAGATAATTGCAGAAAATCGAATAATAAATGAAAATGGGCAAAGTTTACATATTTGCATGAAACAGAAGAGTTTTATTGATCTTACAAACGACATAGAAGGAAGGATTTAATCTAACAAATAGCTTCTGCAACAATCTGACGGTTCACCTTCAACATCAATTCGTTCTCGAGGTTCTGAGCCCCTAAGCGGTACCTGCGCTTAGCTAAACAGATACTAGACTGAGAAAACACACGTTCAATGAAAGCAGAAGATGCCGGAACAGATAACACATCAGTCGCAACCTTATAGAGCCGGGGGTAAGTGCAAGCTTTTTGCTTCCACCATTTTACGCCTTACCATTGGTATACGCCTAACTAGCCAGCGCAGACTAAGAATGCGGTTCGATGCTACAATCTTTCTCCGGTACACTGGTGTTTTTTAAGTTGCGCTAAGTCCGTACCACTAAAGTGCGCAGCATGTGCTTTCGAGCTTTTCTTTTATGACGCACAAAGCGCCGAAATTGAAAATATTTCCCATTTTATAATCACCTGAGAAAAACAAAATACTTGGGTATCATAGTAAAATGATGGGTAAGTACGAGTAAGTATTCCAAAAAATACTTGAGCATGGGTACGGGTAAGTACCAACAAAAATACTCAAGTGTACTCAAGTATGGGTATTTTTGGGTATACTTTTAAAACAGTAAATATAGCTATTGTGTGAGTACTTGCGTCATGTGTCTGTGTGCAAAGGTAAAGTGAAACTGACAATACCGTTTAGTCAGGTCTACGCCTTTTCTTTTTAATCTTCTGACGGCAACTAATTTAGCTTCAGCAGACTCAGAAAGCCGAGTGGAATGGGAACGGTTGTTGATCTCCAGAAATTCTGCCCAAATCATCCTGCTACTTACCGCTATTTTTATGCTGGTTTTGGAAAGGGCGTGCAAAAGTTACGTATCGCATCGCATGAGGGGAGAGGGGGTCGGCCAAATGATTAGTATTTATTATCGAGGGTGTTGGCAGTTTTATTACATAATTTTTAAAGTGCAGACATCACTTAAATGCAGACATGCAACAGCTCCGGGCCGACCTGGGGAGGGGGTAGGGGGTTTCTCAGGTGGGGGGTCGAGGGGGGTTCGCCCAGAGTGGGGTCCAAAATTTTAAAAAGCTCCAAAACGCCTGGAAGTGCGTTTTTAGAACGTTTTTTTTCAGTAAGGACGCTAAAAATCGCTATTTTAAGCTGCCAAATAGCGTTTTAGAGATAAAAACAAGCAAAAAATGACAAAAAAGGGCTTCCAAAAACCCCGATTTCTCTTAAATATCAGCAGTGGAACGCCAAATTCGGTTTCCAAAGGCTTTTCAAGCGAATTTTAGGCTAAAAATTAGTGATTTCTGAGCCAGTTCGTTAGTACTGGGAGCCGCAACTAGTACTTGTATTTTTCGGTCGGGGGAGGGGTCCCGTAACCTCTCTCGGGGGATAGGGGGTGAGGGGAGTTTGGCCTTTTCAAATTGCCCCTAATGACTAGTAAAATCGTAGTAAAATAATAGTAAAATTAGTACATTAGTAATTATCATTAGTAAAACAAAAATTAGTAAGATCGGAGCTGCTTGGTAGTAAACCAAAAATAAAAATTAAATTGAAGAGCTGAATTTGTAGTAAATTTAGTAAACAGTAAAATGAAAATCTACCAGTAAAATAACAATAGTGGGACGGTCCAAGAGAAGGTGGTGAATTCCTGTTTGCTCAAACCATTCAGACATGGGTGCAGCGCAGATGTTGATTCATGTCAGTTATTCGAAATTTCAGTCTACTTTGATGGCTCAAAAGCCGTTCAACCCTGTTGGAAGTAAAATGCAAGAATCTTATTCTAAATTAGGCAAATTTAGTAATTTTGACTTAGATAACTCGATGCAGCTTCTGTATAACGGCTGTAGTCACTGGGTTCTTAGCGCTTACTATTGTGGGCAGGTATTGGAGAAGTACCTAATATCAGGTATCAGGTACGTATTTAAAAAATACCCAATCAGCAGGCATAGATAGGTATTGACAAAAATACAGGTATAGGTATCACGAATTTTCTCATAAAAGTTAAAAGCCGGCTTTTAGCCGAAAAATCGCTCAAACTACCAATTTAGGCTCAGAAGGCAGCTAAATAAAATCAGATTAGTTCCAGTCATTTTAGGATTTTTTCGTTATGAAACTGCAGAAAGTGCTATAAACCCAGTCTCAAAATATGACCGGGGTGCAGAATCGCTTTGCATTGCACATTCATCTCTGGTGATTTTTCTTTGCCACTTAGAGTAAGGCTTCTCGTAACCCCTTTTTGCCCATACAGTATGTCCCTATTTGTCTTCCCCTTTACTCATTGGCTTACTCAGGATTTTGCAAAAGGAAGTATTAAATTTTTAGATCCTGGTTGAGCCACGGCCCAATCAGGGCGAGAAAAATTAGCTTGAAAAAGGCGTTTGAAAGCGTTCTGAGCATAGTTTTAACAGAAATTAGGAGGTATTGTAGTCTGAAGAGGCCTGGTTGGGCAACGGCCCAAGCAACGCGAAATTAGCCTTCTTACGCTCTTTTTTAATAAACAAATCGGTCGTAAACTACCATTTGATGCCTTCTGTTTGTACCTGATATCCGGTTGGCGTTGACCCTACTCCAATTGGAGTAGTTTCCTGACGGTAAGTAGTTTCTGACTTTGCAATTTCGAAAATGCTTACCGTCCACCCCCGCCCATTTGTGGGCTGGTACTAAATCCTTACCGTCACCACGCCCACTTGAACGCTTGCCAAACTGCACGGTTAGGAAGCAGTTAGGAGAAAGCACGGTTTGCCAAATGCACGGTTAGGAAGCGGTTAGGAGAAGCAACAAACATGTCCCGTCTAAAGTCGGAAATCTCGAAGTAAGGAACCGATTTAGTCAATCGATCGAGGCTCCGCCCCGTCAGAGGCTCCGAAAGCTTACCGTCGGACAAATTTGACGCCCACCGAAAGTCGTGTTTCTATCCGTCGCAAATTTGCTGCAGGTTAGCCACGGTTAGAAAATCCGACTTTAGACGGTCTGTCCTAAGGAGATACTGTACCTGTTGTTGTTGTAACTTTTTGTCCTTTTGGACTAGGAGTAGCCAACTGCTATAGAGCAGGAAGAGACAGAAGGTCCGGCAGCCTCCTTAACAACAACCCTCCCCTTTTGCTGTCGGTGGGTGCAAGACAGCTAAGGTTTGGTCCCCATTTATCTATACTTGCCATTGCTGACTTTCGACGGCCTGGGTTGGGCTTTGTGTCGACTACTTCCCAAAACCTGTGCCTGGTTCCAAAAATACCCAAAATCAGGTAGGTACGGTTCGAAAGTATCAGGCATCAGGTATAGGTATTGCAAATCTACCTGATAATCAGGTACAGGTACAGGTATACCTGATCCACAGCAACGCTTACAGTGGATCTAGAGTGCAAGTCCTGGACAGTTTGTACGGCCAGTTATCTCCTATCGTCATCAAGCAGCTCGTCGTGTTATACCGCTATGGAATAGTCTGCCATCTGAAATGTAGAAGCACAAATCGTGTCTCTGTTTCGTTCAAAGTTGTCCATGATGGACTTAGCAAAATTGCTATTTTAGTTGGCATTAGAGCCGGAAATCGGCCCAGCTCACCCAGTCTAAAGCCAAGGTCAATTGGAGTCTCTTGTCTTATAAAACTTAACTACTACTGTACGTGGGAAAAGGTGGTTGGTGCGGAGGAATAAACCGCATAAATTTTGCTAACCGTTTGTTTGGTTTACTGGTTCGAACGGCCTTCCTAAAGCTATAAGTCTGCATTTTTGAGTCGGTAAAACTCGTGGACCGAAATTAGAAGCAATTTAAGAAACGCTCAATGCAATTACCAAACGGTGTTGTTGAGTTAAAATACTGAAATCATAAAAAAATCGCAAAAATTTGCTCAAAAAACTACTTGCCAGAAAAATCGGAGGGGGGGTTGGCAAAATCGTCTCGGGGGGGGGGGGGGGTTTCCCCATCCGGGGGTCTCGCCTAAGTCGGGTGGGGGGCAGACCCCCCAGACCCCCTGTTACATGTATGGTGATTTATGTGTGAGTTTGTTAGTACCGGATGAACTGCCAATCTTATGTCCTATGTTTAGCTGAGTATCCTAATAGTCTTGGTGGAGAGGAGAAGGGGGTTGCCTTTTCTAGCTGTGGGAGGTGCAGTCCGCAACCATAAAAAATTAGCTACTGTAGCGCCACAGGAATGCATAGAAACCCATAAAAAAGTACATTATTATATTTAATTTATTCTGAACTCCGCTCGCAGTCTAAACTCTGTTGTGGTTGCGAAGCTTTACATACCTTGTTGCCGTGCAATGTGGTGACAGGCACGTACGTTGCGCGGAAACCTAATTAATCTTTAATTAATTCGGCAACCTTACTTACACCTATGTATCTAGGTTTACAGGCATGTTTGTACATGTAGCTCAGTGAAACCTCTTCAAACTTGCCGACAAACAAGCTACGCAAATACAGCGCATATTTTCGTCGATTCTAGTAGATCTTTGCTGACGTATATATTCTCCTTAGTGTCTCTAGAATTAAAGCTCTTAGCTTAATACTCCTTTCTCCATTACAAAAATTACCGACTACAGCAAAAAACTTCAAACTTCCTTGTATCAAAAAACAGTCAGTCAGTCAGACAACAAAAGGTGCGTCCAAAATAGGCGCGTCTGTATAGTTGCAAACGAAGCCTACTAATAATTGGCCGCCTAAATTGCCGGGCAAAGGTGGCTAATTCGCGCGCCGGGGGGCGTGGCCCGACCGAAAGCAGCGACCAATCAGCGCGCCGATCGATCGCTGACGTCGCCGTCTAGGGGCGGCTGTGCGCGATTTTGCAGAGCAGAGCGTCGATAAAAGAGAACGCCGCGGCTGCCTGCAGCCGAGCCGACCGGCCACTCCGGCGTCTGTGCTAGAGCGAGCCAAATGTAAAACGGCCCGTCGCAACGCGTTCGATTCCTTTTAAGAGCGGCTCACCTACCTAGCCACCTTTGGCTGTGGCGCTTTTCTACGCTCTAAATTATTCAAACCACCTTCTCAGAACGTTATTTAGATTTTTATTGCTTCTCTCGCAGCTTTTTTATATTGCTATGCTCTTGAAGAGCGTCTTTTATGCATTGTTTTCCTTTGTGCTGTTGGTCTAGTGGACAGTGTCCGCGACTGGCGTGCGCGTGGTCGCGAGTTCGGCCCCGGTCGGCGGCACGATTTTTTCTTTTTTTTTAGAAACGCCTTTTTCAGGTATTACAGCAGGAGTGTGTAGATATTTTACGGAAATTTCTAAGCGATGGCCTCGTTTAAGAACGGGGCTATGGAGCCAGAGATTTACGGAAATGCCTCCTACAGCAATGCTTCGCCGGTCGAAGCGCTAATTCTGGACGATCTGGAGCCACAGCAGCGCGACCGCTGCAACACCTGGCCGCTGCAGAGGCCGGAAATAGAAATTTCTGACCACTGCTCGCCCCTAATTCGAGAGGAAATTTCCGAGGAGAATGAGCACGAGTGTGAGAACGGGTAATAATATTAATCATAATTAATTTGCATATGGCAGTTGCGATTCAAAGCGAGTAGTAGTATGTAGTAAAATTAACGGAAGAGCAGTTTCTAGTGCGCCATTTTTGGCCTGCCAGTCCGATTCAGAGCCTGCGGCGTCGTTTTTTTGGGCCGTGCCAAGTCAGTCTAGGCACTAATGCGCTGACAAGACTGTATAGTCCAAGTTTTAAAGGCTGGAAATTTGTTGAAAAGCTGGCTCAATCTTATCAGCGCTTCCGCGTCAGTCACGCACTAGCCCCTAAACTGCAGACTGAGCTAACAGAGAACGGTTTTTGCAGTTTTAAACAGATTTGCAATTATGGCCCGTTGAAAAATTCTAAATTCAGCTTTCAGCACAACTACAACGTTTTTTCAGTTGGAGGAAACATGAATTGGGTTGAGTATTCCTTAAACAACCCACCCCACCCTTCTCTGAACGTCGTACTGTAGTTTATGGATGGCCCCTTATGTTCTGGGCACATATAATTGAATTGTTATATAGGTTGTGTGTAAAATGGATATATTGGTGGGTGGGATGTAGTATACTAACTGGTTTTTCGGTAAAAGTCACTGTTGCATGGCCCGCCCCGACTGGGAACTTTGCTCCTCTAGATACAGTTTTAGTTTAGTCTAGGTTTTTTGCACTTTATCCAGCTAGCTAGCTAGCTAGGTAAACAGTCAGAGAGCTGCTATAGTTTTTTGCGCTCCCCACGTGTTTATGAGTAACCCCCAATTTACATACAGAGCCTGGAGTGAGCAATGAATTACTGAATGGCTGGTGACGCGGCGTGTAAAAGGGGGCGAAAAAATTTCAATGGACTGCTTAATCCATTGTCAGCACCTGTATGACAAGTGCGCGCGACGCACATGAAAAATGAATGTGCGATAAAAATTACTTCCGTCTTCGCCACTAAATCCTATTACTCATGAATGGATAATAAACCGCAATCCGGACGGAACTTTGACTGCAAAATTCGTACCAAACCTAAATATAATTTCGAATTGAAACAGAACAAACTAGACATTTTAGGATGAGAAGAAATATTTTTTATTCTTGAAGAATCAAATTAAAACCACAATACAGACAGAGTTTATAAACTTAGTTGACTACCTACTACTTACTACACAGCGTAGTTTATGTGTAAAAACATCCATAAAAAGTGTACTAGATCTTTTAAGACAATAACCACCTATAATTCTAAAAATAATAAAACCAATTTCTTTAAGATAGTTTTCACAGTACTGACTGCTAAGTCACAAAAGGCTACAATACAAGCAGAGTTTACAAAATTAACTACCTGTGCCTACTACACCGTGTAGTTTTTATGTGTAAAAATATCCATAAAAGTATTCTAGATCTTTAGGGCAATAAACCACTTCTACTTCTGAAACACTTCTACAACATTTCTATTAGATGCATTCGTTTTCACAGCACTGACTGACTCCTAATCACAATTCAGTATAACTTCAATTCGGTCAGGGAAATAACAACATATAAAATACCAGTACCATATACGGAAGTTGTACAATATACAGTATGGTACCACTAGTAGTTAAACCGTTACCATATGGTACTAGTTGCATATGTGTACTGGTACCATATATGTTGTTATCTATATAAGAAACCTAATTTAGTTCAAATTCTACTCACGCAGCTTTTGTTTTTGAGCATAACTGCGCCATCCACCCCCTACTGGCTCGTCTCGAACAAGACTAAATAACGAGCTATTGAAATTTTAAAATGTGGGCGTACTAGATTAGCACCTGACCTGCCGAACACTAATCAACTCTCAATTCCAAGCGCACCTGCTTTGATAGTGTTGTCACATGAACAATGCCTAACCCACCAACATTTCAGCGCATCCGAGAGCGACAACCTCCACCCTCACTCAGCACTGGGTCGCTATTCCCCTTGTTCGGCCTCCTCGCCTCCCGGCGGTTCCCTGGCACCCTCGGTAGGGGACGACCTGAGTGCAGCTACTGCCAAGAAGACCTCCAGCCGCCGGAACGCCTGGGGCAACATGTCCTACGCCGATCTTATCACTCAGGCGATCATGAATTCACCGGACAAACGATTGACCCTCTCCCAAAGTGAGTTAGCTGCCTCTCTTGGCTCTGAGAGAGCGGTCTGGGGCTCCTGGGAGCCTTTTTTCTCAGTTGATCGAATTGGACAGCTGCAGATAGTTTTTGCCGGCAGCTAAGCCAGAGCTGTGCCAAATGGAGGGGTCTCTCTCTTCTGCAGTCTGTGCAGAACTGGTTTTAAACTTTTTTTGGTGCATCGACAAAGTGGGCTGAAGCCAACGGTGATGGATTATCGCCGCTAAATCCACCAATTAGTCTGATTGCCTAGCTGCCGGCTTGTATCAAAGCTGCACTTTAATCAAGCAGTAATTAAGTTTTACTTCGATTTCAGTTTACGACTGGATGGTACAAAATGTGCCCTACTTTCGTGACAAGGGGGACTCGAACAGTTCGGCCGGTTGGAAGGTAAGTACTGTGGATTTGGCTTTTACAGTGAAGCAAGCTGCCGCAACTCTGTTGTATAGATAATATAGGTCGTAGTTTTATGGTCTCTGCCTGCTTTATCAGAACAATTTGCGGCCGGTGCGGTTGCGTCGGCGGTTGGTTATTAAAATCAGAAGGGGTGGTGCCGTATTAACAAGCACCTACGCTCTCGTGTTGCTTGAAAAGGAAGGACTACTGTGGCTGGCTGGATGATTAGCTAAAATCTGTGGCAAAATCGATTTTAGTGTAAACTACAGTGTAGCTCATTCATCTAGTCTTGCGGTAACTTTGAGTAGTTCAAAAAGGCATTCTGAGTAGAGTAAAGTTCGAATTGCATTGGTTATTGGGATTAGATTTTTGTGTCTCAATACCGATTTGGCCTCTTAAAACTTGATCTAACCAACTTTGATTCATGATAAGCCGGTTTTGCGGCAATCGACTAAAAGTTAGCAGAATTTATGACAATATTTTAGAGCCAGTTTACTAAGTAACACATTCTTATGTAGTAAAATAAAAGATATGTTGTTGCTATTTCTAATGATACATGTACTGTACGTACTATTTAGTTTAAACTTGAAGCAGGTCAAGTTAGACTGCTGAAGACAGGTTTTATAGTTAAACGCGTGCTCTAGTAGCTATCTGCCTGAGTCATTATTTGCCAAGCTGCCTTATGTGAATGGGAAATTTGCTCTGCTCCCCCACACTGCAAAATGCAAATAAACAGCGTCTTTTTTCTCTTCATCCGGTCACTTTTTCTCACTAGAAGCCCCGGCAAGGCACCGTTGTCCTTTGGGGTCAGCGGTGATGTAAGGTCAGGTCAGATGGGCGGCCGCGAGGAGACCGACCCTTAGGCTGGCCGGCAGAGGTCAGGCTGTGCACACAGCACAGGCAGAGCCGTTTATCGAATCTGACAGGCCACAGGCCGACGGCAGATGTGCATTGGCCGGCCACTGGCCACTCTTCGCCGCCTGCGCAGAGGCTAGTATACGATTTTTTCTCTGTGAGATGGAGGAGGGAGAACTCTCGCCAATGGTTCGCGATCGCTGTTACACCTGGCCCACTGTGCAAGCGCATCTGTACGAGTCCCAAGTCTCTTCTACCTCCTATTCTTCCACTGCCCCTCCGTCCAGTGGATCGTCGACCGCCCCTTCTGAGGAGAATCTGACCAAGAAGAAGAAGCGAAAGGCCAATTCCGGTGTGCAGACCAAGAAGCCCAATCCCTGGGGAGACGAATCCTACGCCGATCTCATTACTCGAGCGTTGCAAACAGTTCCGGAGGGAAGAATGAAGTTGAGCGAAGTGTATCAGTGGTTTTCGGACAACCTCGCTTACTTCAGAGAACGCTCCTCGCCCGAACAGGCAGCAGGGTGGAAGGTAGGTGAGAGGCTTAGGCTATCGATCGCGCTGGCAAAGTTGCCAACACAGAGCCCCTGTTGTGCAGGGGGGGTTAAGCCTGCAAATTAGTCACGCGACCTAGGTGCTGCCGCTAATGGTCAGCGGCTGGATCGATCGGTAGTGACCAGTGGCCGAGAGAACAGCCATTAAGGGCGCATTTGCATAAAGATTGGACTGCAGCGGGCGGGTGTGAGGTAATGATTCAGCCTCTCATTAGGGCTGCTCCAGGGTTCCATTGAGCAACTCGCTGCGGTGGCCGGGCAGCTTAATAAGAGATCGAAAGAATGCTCTGCACTGCTGTCATTAATCACTAACTCAGCCGTCCGTGCCTGTCAGCTGGCTGTGGCTATTGATTTTCTGCTGACCATTGTCCAGTCAAGCTGTGCTCTGGTGCGTATTTGGTTTGGGCTTGCCATAATGGAGCCTTTGTGTTGGCAGGGTCAGTTTTTTTTCAGCCCGGCCCAACCGACCTCTGACGCAAATACACACGCATGAAAAAGTTCATTAGAACTTGTTTGTGCAGGAAAGGCTCTGATAGCGCTGGACTGAAGCCAAATTGAGGAAGCACTGAGAGGAATGTCACAATTAGAACAGGGAAGCGCCTGGTGAGATGAGTAGGTAGGTAGCTAGCGCAAAATACACCCACGCGTCAATCTGTGGCATCGCCATAATCGTAGTACACACGCAACCACAAATGCCAGGACTGGTTTTGACGTGCTTTGGCGTCATTTCTCCGCACTCAAATGTCGCAGCGCGGCCTCCCCGACCACGACAATTGCACGTGCATTGAGTGAGGGGAGGTTTTTGGTAAAATTCTCACTCTTTTTGGTTTCCTGCATTGCGTTGGTGGCTCTCACACCACCTGGGTCGGTTTTGAGAGATGAGTACCATGCATGAAACAGCTCGGGGCCGACCTGGGAAGGAGGTTTCCTCAGGTGGGGGGGGGGGCGGTCGAGGGGGCTTCGCCCAGAGGGTGGTCCAAAATTTCAAAAAGTTGCAAAACGCCGGGAAATGCATTTTTAGCAAGTTTTTTCAGTAAGGACGCTAAAAAGCTGCAAAATAGCGTTTTAGCGTTAAAAGTACAAAAAATGATAAAAAGGGCTTGCAAACACCCAGATTTCTCTTAAACATCAGCAGTGGAAACGCCAAATTCGGTTTCCAAAGACTTTTCAAGGGAATTTTAGGCTAAAATTAGTGATTTCTGAGCCAGTTTGTTAGTACTGGGAGCGACTACTGGTACTTGTATTTTTTTGGTGGGGGGGGGTGTACCTTAACCTGTCTCGGGGTGGGGGGTTAGGGGAGGTAACCCCCAAACCCCCTGGTACATGTATGGGAGTACAGAAGCATTTTGTGGCCTTACCACGCGTCTAAATGCAACTAGGCATGCGAGTTCTTTAGCTTAGCTTAGCATCGACATCGGGGTTTTTGCACGTACGGTTTTACATTTCGACACGATTCTAATTAGAGAGCCGACACTGACAGATAAACCCAATACTCGGACTTACTTAGCGCGCCGATAATCGTAACTTAGCAACAGTTAGGTTTTCTGTATCATTTGAAATAGCCGAAAATTAGATTTATTTATTTTAGAGAAGAGAAAGCTTACTTGTGTGCTACGGGCCCGGTAATTTCTGATATCTTCGCAAAATGGGCTTTATTTTTAAAGCTAATTATAGCTCTAACTTTGAGGATTTTTAGGTGCCTTCCAAATTCAGCATTGTATGTATTGATAGGGCGTTACAAAAACCCGGTACCTGCCTCTGCAAGAATGTCACTATTAGTAGTTTAAGGGTGTGGCTACAGGTTTCAAATAGTACAGTTAAGGTTTTATCCTGTACAGTGCTTCGGCACATACACAACCAAGCCACCGCCTTTAATATTAATTGGTGTTCACACCGTCACTGTCATTGTAAGAAATACCCGTTTTAAAATGGCCGCAGGCCTTCTGGTAGATAGAACTAAAACTACTAAGCTTCGCAAAATCTCACCTTCATTTCTTTGTTTGTGTTCTTTATTATTTGTCAGAAATCCTTTTTGTATATTTGTAAAAGGTTCGCTCCATGATTGGCTTTAGGTAGCCTGCATGCATGTAACAGGTCATCCGCCGAAGGGGGGCTTGGGGGTCTGGCGCCGGCGGGGGGTCTGAACCAAAATTTTGGGAGGGGGGTTGGGCACTAAAAAACGCTCAAAAATCGAAAAAATCACAATTTTTGGGCTAAAAATCGTGGGGGTCGGGAAATGGTGTCAGGGAGTCTGGCCTAAGTCGGGCGGGGGCAGACCCTGTTACATGTGCACACTAAGAGTCTATTTAAGCCATGTCTAATGAATACATAATGTATGTGTTCAGTGATATGCGATTTTTGACCCAGTTGAGCAAGTACTTAGGGTAGGATGTCGTCAGGATCAGGGATCTTCAAAGTTAGAATTTGATTTGGTATGGTATGGTAATAAAACAATTTTTTTGATTTTAGTACTAATAAAATTCTGCATTATTTCAGTAGGTATACCAGATAACCAGTTCTTTTAATATATAGTAGAGAGTTTGCCATTTTGAATTTGATATGGTGTGGTATTGTGCTAAAATCAAAATACTAAAAGTACAAGTAGAATAAGGGAATTGTAGACATTCCTGGTCGGGATTGGGTTTTTCTCGAATTCTTCGTACTCTAGAACGAGTTAGTGCTCATAAATATCAGTTTAATTAACTGCTGAATGCAAAATCCTTGCTGATTATGAAACTTGTGCCACAAGTTTTACTACTGAACGCACTAGTAGGTAGGTAGAGCTGATAAAAACAGTAGAATGATCACTAAACAAACAACAGAGCTTTTCAGAATTCCATCCGCCACAACTTATCGCTGCACAGTCGATTTATGCGCATTCAGAACGAAGGAGCGGGCAAGAGTTCCTGGTGGGTGATCAACCCGGACGCGAAGCCAGGCAAAGCCTCTCGAAGACGAGCTCAAACCATTGAAACGGGCAACAAATCACTGGAGAAAAAGAGAGGACGCGTTAAGAGAAAGGTAGTAGGCCTTGGCCCGTCCTAAACACCACTAAACCTGTCAATTTTTGCAGGTCGACGCGTTACGAGCGGCGGCGGCCGTTGGAGCTGCCGGTTCGACGGAAGGAGTCCAGGTTTTGGACGACGCCGACTTTTTTGACGTCACTCAAGCTATGAGGTGCGTGTCCTTGCTGCGCTTTTCATTGCACCCTTAGACTTTGCATTTGGTGCTCTTTAGAGAGTAAGTAGACAATTGTGCAGCTCTGGACGGCACAGGAGAACTGGTTTTCTTGATTGACGACAGATAGTTTTTAGAAACTGGAATAGGGCCTTTTTATTTGGAGGTGTAGTGCCTTTACTGCATAACCTCCTGTACCATACGTGTACTAGGGGTTTGGGATTACCCCCAGCTGGAAAGGTCACCCCCGAGACAGTTTAGGCACTCGCGACCCAAAATACAAGTACAAGTAACGGCTGCAGTACTAACAAACTGGCTCAGAAATCACTAATTTTTAGCTTAAAATCCACTTAAAAAAGCCGAAATTGGCGTTTCCGCTGCTGATATTTAAGAGGAATCGGTGTTTTAGAAACGCTTTTTGTCATTTTTTGCTTGTTTTTAGCTCTAAACGATGTTTGGCGATTTTTATTCTCCTTACTGGAAAAAAACGTGCTAAAAACCGATTTCCAGGCGTTGTCGAGTGTTTTTAAAAAATTTGGACCCACCTGTTCGCGAATCCCCCTCGTCCCTCACCTGACGGAAAAGCCCCTACCCCCTCACATACACGCAACAGATCATCCGCCGAAGAGGGAGGAGGTCGGGGCCATACATGGGCCGGAAAAATCCGGAGGGGGGTGGGGGGGTTGAGACCTCGGGGGGGGGGGGGGGTCCCCACCCCGAAAAAAGGCCAAAAAAACGCCTATTTTGCCTTAAATAAGCGAAAATTTCCTCCCTCCGGGTGGGGGAGGGGGGTATGGCCGGCCGAGGGGGGTATGGCCGACCGAGGGGGAGGGGTATACCCCCCTTACCCCCCGGCCCATGTATGGTCGGGGCGTCTGAGGCTATTTTAGGCTCAAATACAGCTAAAACCGGCTGTTTTACAGACCATTTTAGCAATTTTTTTGTGCCTGAAATTGTAAAAATGCTCAATTGCCAGAAAATCGGTTTCGACGGGGGCTCAGGCGTAAGTCGAGTGCGCACCCGCTGTTACTTGTATGCTTGTACAGTATGTATAGACAGAAGAACAGGAATGAAAGGAGATGAAAGATTGGGGTTTTAGTCTGCAATCTAACCAATCTACTGGCTTTCAGAGACCGGTCCAACTCGAGTCTCAGCTACACGGCCAACTCAAACTACTCAACTCCGGTCAGCAGACTGTCGCCGTCTATGGAGGAGTTTGGCGGCGACACGCAGCTCTGGGCATTGAACAGCAACTGTGCGGATACCCCTTTCGGCACGGCCGAGCCGCCCTTCCCCAGCGAACTGGTCGAGATGACCGGCAATATTCGCCTGCTGGAACAGCAACAGCAACAACAGTGCGCTCTGGACGTGAAGCCGCCTCCCTACCAGCACTCCCCGGAACAAGCCCGAGCAGCTCATTCGCAGCAGCCAGTTCAGTTCCAAGGTACCACCTACTACTAATTCTGTTTGTCTGCTTTTGTTGTGTAGTCGTTCCACTCTTTGTTCGCGAAGCACTTTAAAGCAACTAGGCATTTTTTAAAAGAAGCTTGTTTGAAGCCTCATTTCGAAAATTTTTTAATTTATTCCAAAGTAGGGAAATTAAACTCAGATATACATTGGCAGTGCAGTTCTATCAATTTCATGCCTATTCTTTTGAAGGGCAGCAGCCACTATGTGAGCAATGCTGCAGGTAGAATTTCGACTCTCAGGCTGTAGCAATATCTTTGAAGCAAAGTATCAGCTTTTGTATTTAAAGTTGCTTCTGATGCATCCTTGCATCTCCTACAAGCTATATTTATTGCATGGAAAATTTTTCGAAAATAAAAATTTAAAAATATGTTTTTTCGCCTTCAAACATTTTTTACAACTCTAAAGCGAACGTACTTTGCAACTGATATTAAAAAGCTGAAGAGTAATACACCAGTTGTTAAAAAAGCCCGAAATTTTTGTTCTTTTTTAATTTGCTCCGCGTGCTAATACGGGTACTTACCATACATATAAATATAATCGCAGCCGACTTAGGCCAGAGGACACCCTTCTGATATTCTGGCAAGTAATTTTTTGAGCAAATTTTCTACAATTTCAACATTAAAATTGCTAAAATCGCCTGTAAAACAGCACTTTATAGCTGTATTTGAAGCAAAATCAGCGGTTTTTGCGATTGTTTATGTTTTTAGTGCCCAACCCCTCCCCTAGAATTTGGGCTCAGACCCCGACCCCCATTGGCCTATGACCTGTTACATGTATGGTATTAACACAAAGTAGTATTATAGTGGTTGGTTGCTGAAAAAACGTTGTGGGTGTGAAAGAATTTACCCAAACTAACATGTACACCAAATTCTAAAGTTTTTTCAAATTTTTTACCCTAACAACTGTGGTGGTATGCACTCTAGTGACCAGTAGGAGCTATTTTAGTTTTGTTGATTAGCAAGCTGATTTTCACATGAGCTGTTTTTTGGTGTGTGCTACGTGACTGTTTGCTAAAACAGAGCCGTAACTTTATCAGCCGAACCTGATTTTGAGCAGCCCAGTCTTCGTAAACAGTCTAAAAAGCGTGCGCTTTTTCCACCACCATGTCTGTCTAGTGCTGCACTTTTAATTGATCTCATCCAATCTTTGTTAGTGTCTAGTCTCATAATACGTGTCTAATTGAAGTCTTTTGTGCTGGAACGTCTTGTGCGTCAGCGAAGTTATTCGAAAACATGTTTTCCATTCAGATTGACTCTGTTTTGGGACCGTATGCTAATTTGAACTAGTCTAGCCTCCTTCTGAATCAAACGAGTAATAGTTTGGGTCTGATTTTCAGGTTCACCAGTGCTCCCTAACGGTCCCGTAGCTAACGGACCGGTCAGCTCGGTGTTGCACCACCCTAGTCCCGTCAAATTGGATATCAATCGAACGATCAAAGTAAGTACTGCTTACATTGCTAGCTCTGGTAACGGCTTTCCTTTCGGCTCACTCTCTCAGCTTCACTATGGTCAGCAGAACTAAACTTTTGCTGGCATACATGCACCGGAAAGAACTGGAGGGGTCTCGGGTCCCGAAAAAACTAAAACACGCCTATTTTGCCGTGAAGAAGAGAAAAATTTCTCCCTCCAGGAGACAGGGGGTATGGCCAGTTTAAAATTGAGTAACCGCATAACCGATGCACATCATACATGTGCATGGGGGGTGCCCAGGGGGGACAGGGGGGGGACGAAAATGAAAATCTGCCAAACGTTGCTAGAGGCTGCTAGAAAGCCTCCAGATGCGTTTTTAAGCCACATAAATCAATTTTGGCAACTACGCAACTACGCACCCCTCCCCCAGTCAACTACGCACCAAACCCGAGATTTTTTCAAATTTTCCTGGAAAATTTCGATTTTTTGGCAATGTTTCTATCAGAAAAGTGATTTTTTTGGCAATTTTTTGTCGAAAATTTGATTTTTACCTCAAATTTTTGAATTGTAACCGAAATTTTCGTATTTTTAGCTAAAATTTTTGATAAAATTCAAATTTCCCGCCAAAATTTTGGGCGAAAATTCAAATTTCCCGCCAAAATTTGAATTTCCCACCTGAAATTTGCACCTCTATCCAGGCAACTACGCACGGAGACCTGGCCGTCCCTCCCTGAGCCGCCGACCATGCACATGTGTGATGCACATTCTCATAGCTTTCACAAACATTTTACCAGATTTGTATAGTCTCTATCTACGTACATATACTGCCGCATATAATTGTGATTTGTAACCTTATTATTATTAAATAAAATGTGAAAGAACAGCTTTGTGAAGCTTATTAACCCCCACTTGCAGCATACATGGGCCGGAAAAATTGGTTGGTAGTCGAAATCCGGGCCTATTGGATAGGTGGCGGCAATTTTGATGGGTAGGTCCAGGAACAAAAAGTGGTTAAGATGGTTTGGTGACGCGAGCCCAAGTTGAGGGTGGGGAAGCCCATGTATGCCTGGCAGGCAAAACTTCACCACCCGTTGAACCAGCCTCAGACCTGTCCTACAGTCTCTGTCTTTTAGAAGTGTTTTCGCGCATAAAAATGCACTAATACACATCAACCACCCTCCCTACTTTCTCTACAAATTACTCCTGTTCAGATAGAGCCAGGCACTTTGCCAGTGAGTCAGAGTCAACCAGCACCACCGGCTTATCAAGAGCTGTTCCCGACGACAGTCAGTCGTTTGCAGCAGAACCCGATGCTTCGAGAGGCACTCCAGCCAAACGGGCATTTGCCACAACAGCAGCAGCCTCAGTTCATAAACTACACTCCGATGCCGGAGTTCGGTGGAATGGACCAGACAAGGATGGGCTTTCAGCCGGCCAATGGCTGCTACCTGCCCAGCGACCTGGATGCCTACAATCCCAGTCCGCAGCAGCGAGAGGAGATCCAGTGCGACATCGACGCAGTGCTACGACACGAACTGAATATTGGCGGACCGCTGGACTTTGACCGAATGGACTTCTCTTGACCTGTGGGTGCCTTGTCGGCCCGGGACGTGGACTCTACCTCAGAGAGAACTATCGTCTGGAATATTTCTAGCTATTGATCGCGTGTTCTTATGGGTAATGTCGAGAATTTGTGATAAGGGAATGACTGGGCCCTTGTCCAAGGCCACTCTTGTCTGTGGGTACTGTGTTTTGCCTCGGGTAGACCACGCTAGTGCACGGGCCGTCGAAGTTTATTGTTTGTGTGTACATTTTGTCGGTACAGCAGAGTTTTTGTTTCACAAATCCCATTTTTGTGATCGAAATTAAGTGTACCTGTAGACAGTTAGACCCCCAATGCCTAGTTAGACAGCGCCGAAATAGGAGGTACCCTAAGTGTCTGTGGATGGGTTTGTACAAAGAAAATCTTATCCTCCAAGCTAACCCCTCTAAAGAGAGTTCAGGGTGTGATTTGGTGATCTATTTAGAATCGGGAAAACTTTTTCTAGCACCGAAACAAATGGTTTGAGTTGCTATCGTTGTTCTCGTTGTCTAAAACCGTGTGCGTTATTGGGATTTTGGCATTATTCCAAATGTAGAGTCGTCTTTGTGGCGAAGTTGGTTCTGTATGCGGAAAATTTCTATGTGGACACACCTTTCTTTACTACGATACCTGGTGTTTTTCTTTCTTCTGTACACTGTAGTGTATTAAAATGGAAAGAAATCGATTTTTCTTCTTTTGTTTCCGACTTGAAAATCTTGTCCTTCTGCGAAGTGTTCTGTTATTTATATTTCGAGTGTACTACCATTCGTTTAGTTGTGTCACGTATAAATGTTATTACTTAAAAACAGTTTTATGAAGGTTGCTATTTCATTCCGATTGTAAGCAACAATTCGCATTCATGTTCAATTGTTGTTGTTGCAAGTTTTTGTCCTTTCGGACTAGGAGTAGCAAACTACTATAGAGCAGGAAGAGACAGAAGGTTCGGCAGCCTCCTAACAACTCAATTCTAAGCCGCAATGCGCATGGAAGCTGTTCAGTTTCTGATGCCATTACAGTACATAGCAGTGTGGTGCATTTTGAAAATTTAAAACTAGGTAAAGTAATACTAGGTAAAGTTGTCTCCTAAAAAACTAGGTAAAGTAATACTAGGTAAAGTTCTCAGCTAAGAAACTAGGTAAAGTAATACTAGGTAAAGCCCAGAAAAACTAGGTAATACTAGGTAAACCTAAAACGCTCGAAATCAAGTCAAAATATTATTTTTTATGGTTCAATATAACGATGATGAAGTTAGTGGAGTTAAAATGTACGAAATTTGGCACATTTCAAGTAAATATTTGTATTTTATTGATCAAATAAGTGAGAAATTCATTCTCTTAGCAACTGTAATTGTGGGAAAGCCGGAAATTTGAAGGTTTGCTGACTGAAAAAGCCAAGTAAAACTGAAAATATCAAACTAGGTAAACTTGTTCTACCTAGAAGTACCTAGTTATGTGGATTTAAAACTAGGTAAAGAAAAACTAGGTAAAATAGAGTAACCAGCAACTAGGTATAGTAAATCTAGGTACTTTTCCCGAATATTAACTAGGTAATACTAGGTATACAATGTACCTAGTTACCTAGATAAAAAGTGCACCACACTGGTGCATAGTGTAATAGTAGTATCAAAATAATACTTTGAAAAAACTGAACGCTTAGTCAAACCTCACAAGTACGGATGGGACAGGAATAAAAATACGATACAGTGGTGCCTCGTTAATATGGCCACTTCGGGACACGACCGAACTGACCATAATATCGAATCAGCCATAACAAAACTTGAAAAAAAATTAAAAATTGTGAAATCTGAGTTGTAGCATCATTAATAGCACCTGTCTATAATAATTTTACCGGTATATATCAGCAGATAACCTTTAGCTGGCTCATTCTTTACTTACAACAGAAACAACCATTTACAGTATGTGTCAGATTGAAATGAAATTCTCATCGAAATTGTAGATTACCCTGATGGCCATATTAAAAAGTCAGGCAGGTTTTTTGGCCATATTAACGAGGGTCATATTAACGAATCAGTTAAACATGTATAAACTGAGACATTGGGACACAGAAACTCTTAGCCATAGCCAGAAACCAAGGGCCATTAACGTCTATATTATACAGTACTGTGTAAAATAATTGGGACAACAGCTAATTGGCCATATAATCGAGGCTCCCTCTCCCCACAGGTCGGCCCTGAGCTGTTACATCTATGTGGGCAGTAGATTTCAATAATTCGCGCAGCAAGAAAAAATTTATGCTAAAACGGCGATAGCATGACCGGATGCGATAATTTATGAAAAAACCGCACTTGGTTTCATCATCTTCGTCATTCATCATTTTACTTCTCTGATACTGTTGTTTGGTATTGAATTTTCCGTTTGTGTATGTGTATGTGTATACACATCTACTTTGGATGTGTATATGGTAATTTGTGTATACACATTCAGCAAAACAATGTGTATTTTTGTGTATATTTGTGTATGTGTATTGTACTGAAAATGCAAATTTTTGGTAGATTTTTGAAGAACAAGAACAAGAAATTTTTAGACAGAAATGCTAGGAAAATGAAATCTCTCAATGTCTACTGCTTGAAACCTTGGATAGCTTTGAAATCGAGTTACTTAGGTCATTTGAAGGCTTTATGTGGATATCTACTGTTTATTAGTGGAGCAAAAACATCGAAATTTTACGATTCAGTTCGAAATTTTATCGACTTTTGCTTGCTGATCAAATACACATACACAAAAATACACATTTTGAGTACTGTTTGTGCATGGTAATGTGTATCAGAATTTTCAATGTGCATGTGTATGTGTATGTGTATACACATTGAAAAAACAATGTGTATTTTTGTGTATGGTAAATGTGTATGTGTATACACAAACAACAGTATTCTCTGAATGATATAGCAAAGCGAGCTAGTCAGTTACTGTACAGTACAGACAGAGAAGGGTGCAGTGCGTACGAACGAAAGAAAAATGTAAAATCAACCACTACATACTGTACATGAAAACAATCTACTAGGAAAACTGCTTGTCGAAAAAATCTTTCAGCAATATTTTAAACCTGGCAACCGAAATTGGAGCGTAAACATTGATTTCTAAATTATCAAAAGCATCGTTCAAAATAGTGGCGGCTCGAAAACAAAAAGCTCTCTTGGAAGATTCCGTTTTGAAGTTAGGTAGTTTAAATTTCGTGCGAGCATTGCAGCGTCGCGACCGTCTATCGATGTTTATTTGCTGGGTCAGTAATTGGGCTGATTTTCTATGGCGCGAGTTACGATGATGCAACTAACTTGATTGTTTAAAATCTACGAAAAAGATGTAAATATGTGTACGTAGCAAGCACAGCTAAATTAACGAGAAAAAGTTTGATTGCAAGCGTTGCATACAATAACAGACTGAAATGACAAAAATCAAGGGTTGCAACAACTTCAACACCGTCTGGGGGTTAACCCTAATCACGGCGTGAAAGATTGAATAAGGAAGTGATTGCAGAAAAGTAAGTGTGATAGATAAGTGCAAAACATAATCACATAGCCAGGATTATAAAAAGGCCCCAGAGGGAATCGAACCCTCGACCCCTGGTTTACGAGACCAGTGCTCTAACCGCTGAGCTATAGAGCCTTCTGTAAATCTACTCTAACTGGCCCTAGCGCACCTGTTTCTTCAAAAATAGCTATTCCGATGAAATTGGGTTAGTGGTGGCAATGCAAAACTCCTGGGTAAATGGCATATTTCCATCTACTGTTGTTTGGGTATGGGTTTTTCTGGGTCGGTATGGGTAGGTATTTTTCGGCACACCCAGGAATCGGTTCGGTATGGGTAGGTATTCGCAAAAATACCGGTATTTATTCGGTATTTGCTGAAAGTGTTTTACAAAGTCAAAACTCTGAATTTCCCATTTACAAGGCCATGTTAGCCTTGTTAGTTTTAAAACGTCTCTTAGAAAGTTTTATGACAGTCTTAGTTTATATGTAACTAGTCTAGTATATATCCCTTGCGTCACGACCAACATTTGTTGCCATGTGACTGGTATGTTTTACCAAATCGCTCGGGAATAAACTGTCTGTCTGTCTGTCTGTCTGTCTGTCTGTCTGTCTGTCTGTCTGTCTGTCTGTCTGTCTGTCTGTCTGTCTGTCTGTCTGTCTGTCTGTCTGTCTGTCTGTCTGTCTGTCTGTCTGTCTGTCTGTCTGTCTGTCTGTCTGTCTGTCTGTCTGTCTGTCTGTCTGTCTGTCTGTCTGTCTGTCTGTCTGTCTGTCTGTCTGTCATGGATTTAGTGATTTCCAAAATCAGAGGCTAGAAAATCCATCAAAAGCAATGGGATTTACTGTTTTTAGGAATTTTTGAAATTATTATTTAGTTTTACTTGTGTCAAAAATTGTATCTATAACTAATTTTGGATAAGAGAAATGCTTCCATTGTAATTACTGTCGGTTTAAGACCTGCTAGTGTACAGTATGGAGATCTAACGAGCAGTGACAAAATGCAGTGCTATTTTATTGATCAACAGATCGCCGGGCGACTTTTCTGTAGAAAAACTGTCGCTCCGACTCCGAGTAGTAAAAATTTTCTGCTCAACAGACATTTTTGCGAGCTTCTTCCAAATTTTTCGCTGGTTGAGCGCTTTCCTGCATTCTTATAGTGGTTTCGCACTAAAACAATATCATTTACACATTCCTGCCATTGAAAATTCAACATAAAAAAGGCCGGCGACAAAAGATAGTTCAATTTCTAACTACATTTTTGTAGATTTTTGTCGCCAGCGGAAAGAACTCGCGCGGCGTTCATACTTTAAACGAGTTTTTCTACGTTTTGCCGTTTCGAGTTTGCCCTATAAATTTTCAAGAGGAACGTGTACGTGACAATATTATTGACTTTTGCACATTCGTTTAAGCTTGATCTTGCCTTTTTATAAAATTTGTCTATTTTTAGAAAAATACGAAATGTTCAGGATTGGAGTTGCGTTGAGGATTGAATGTCATATGTTTCCTGGCAGAAATGTAATGTAGTTACTAGAAATGGCGCTATTTTGACACAATACAATACAAAACAGGTTTCCGGTACCTATTTTTGAATAGCATTACTACAGTATGTCAATCGGCAAAAATTCCCAGTAACACCGAATTTCTGACGTTTGGCAACCTGACTACAAAT